>JASDQU010817859.1:0-18239 GCA_032191745.1 Picea mariana
GAACTCCTTTCACAGTGCTATGCTTTCCTTCTTCATCAAGACATGTAAATGTCTTGTTATGACAATCTAGGACAACATGATTCTTTTCCAACCAATCCATTCCAATTATAATATCATAAGACCCCAATGGTATAATATTTAGATCAATATTAGTATTCACTTCATTCAAACTTATGGAACAAGATCTGACCATATCATTGATCCTTCATTTAGTTCTAGTGGCTAGCTGAACCAAACTTGATTTTTCAAGCTTACTTTTCTCCAAATGTAATCTATCCACTATTTTAGGATCAATGTAACAATGACTTGCTCCTAAATCAATTAAAATAGAAATAGGATGATTAATGATCTTACCTTCCACCTCGATCATATTGGATTGATACTATGCTTGTCGATCATCTAAGGATGCATATATTCTTCACATGTCTTATTTTATTGTATCCTCTTGGATGTTGTGCACGGTCTTCAATTTGTATTTTATGTGAGGGAAATCCTTGTACAGGTGATCTTCTTTGCATCCCCAATATTGGATTGGTGGTCTTCCCCTTTTTACAAAGGAGTCTTCTCTCTTGGATTCATCCTTAGCAGGTTGGTCTGGCTGATTTTTATTTGGGCTATTTCTATTGAAAGGAGGTTTGAATCCTTTCTTTCTCTGGTTATAATTATCCTTCTTATTATCCTTCCAATATTTCTGCAAATACTCTCTTCCATTTTCTTTCTCATACAGGTACTTATCCTTCCTGATGGTCTCAGTCAAAGTCTTGGGTTCATCATATTGAATATTCTCTTTATAAAATGATGGAAGTCCACTTAAAAACCTCTGTATTTTCACTTTCTCATATTTTATAAACCCCACATACTTTAGAAATCCAAAAAAATTATTTTCATACTCTTCCATGGTCATGCTTCCTAGCTTGAGTTCAAATAACTCCTGCATTTTCTTATCACATAAGTGTTCGGAAAGGTACTCCTAAAAATATTTCTTGAACTGAAAATCATTAATGTGCTCAGCTTTCTTTAGCTGATCCCACCACATAGCAACTTTCCCATGTAAATGGTATGTGCCAATTATGGATTCTAGGTTTGATGAGTAGTTATGCAATTGAAAATGCCTCTTGAGTCCAAGAAACTATTCTTCAACATCATGTTCCATTTCTCTTTCACCATCAAAGTATGGTGGCTTAATCTTCCTCAGCTCTCCTTTCAAACTGTCCACTTCATGTCTTGTTCTTTGGTGCCTAACAAGAGACACTTATAGGATTCTTATGAAATATTCTGATGCATAAAATTTTCTTGTTGGGTGAGGTGAGTGATGTCTATGAGTTTTTCTAACACTTCTTGAATAACTAGCTCTGTTGTAGTTATCTCTTCTTTCATGATATATGCCCTCTTTCTCCCATCTTAAGTTTGATCCATTTTTTTTTTCTTATGCAACTAATTTAATCTTTTCATTACTTGAGAATTTATCTGATTTTGTTCTCTCATCAACTTCTCATTGTCTTCTTTGTAACTCTGCACTTCTATTTTTAGGCTTCTCACAGTCTCTAATAATGTTTCTTTCTCCCCTCTACTCCTGTGCCCATTTGATTATGTCTCTGCATTACCAACAATGATATTTTTACCTTTGGCCTCTTTATCATGGTTGTAAACACCCTCTCCTTCTTCCATTTCTTGAATATTCATTCTTATACTCAATTGATATGTTTATACCCCCTAATTTTGCAAAATGTGCAAGCAACCATTTTGTTAGAATTATGCATTTTATAAATTTTTATGCTACATGTCTTATTTTTGCTCAATTAATGAAAAAATATATTATCATTCTCCAAATTATAACAATTGAATTTTATTCTCCTCTGAATAATCTTTCCAACAATTATACTCTTGCCCCAATCTGATATATGCGCTGAAAGTTATGGCTTCTCGAAAAAGTCACTTTCACCCTTTTTTTTTGTTTTGCAACAGGATCTTGTCGAATTATTCCACATCCCATTTAAATTGGTACAAAATTAGAATTCTTCACAGGAACTTCCTTCAATCCACTTTCCTTGTGACCACGGGCTCGAACCCACATGCTTATTCACACTTTAGCGCCTTTCACTGTATTCTTCCACACATGACCTCATTTGAAAAAGTGTTCATGAGCTTGTTTACTTCTAGGACTTTTGTTCTTCTCATCAACCCCTTCACCTTAGCATGAGACCGGTGTTGGAACTAGGTCCTCTAGACTTTGACATTCATGCCTTCTTCTATAGTAATACTCCCCAAAGTACACTTCACCGAAGCACCTATATTATCTCCACTAGTAGATCAAACGATTGAGATTTAATCTCCTGTTGATTGGACGATCCCGACCCATCTGGAGGCTCCACAAAATCGATGATCATGAATTAATCGGGTGTTAGGATGGACAATCCTTAATTAATTCAGGAATTCGGCGCTTTGGAACTCTGGGACATTACAAATCTCAATTCGTTCAACTTGCCCAGAGTTTTACCTTTTGAGGTGGTCATAAAGTAACGATGACCACTTACCATCGGTTAACAACTCTGTTTACACTATCCTTCCAATATTTAATCCAACGACCATGACATAATCAAGTGTTGGGATGGATGATCCTTATTCATTTCAGGACTTCAGCGCTCTAGGACTCCAGGATATTACAACTCCCGAGTTGTTCAAGTCCCCTGGAGTGATACCTATCGAAGTTCTTATACCATCCTTCCAGTTATTGATATAATAGTTGAGAAAAGTCTCGAAGGAATATTAGATCGATGGTAGGCCTGAATTCACAACTTCTGCCTTCGACACTTTCGCTAGTAGAGATGCTGGACATTCCCGGAGGCCATAATCCTGGAGATGACATTGCATGTTGATGTCACCTATGGTGACGTGGACCCTTGGTATGTGTTCCACGTGTCACCTAGAAATGTATAGGTTGAGGTCCAAAAGGCACTGAATTCATGTGACATGTGTCCCCACACGACACCCCTGCCACATGGCATAAGACATGTCATCAACCAAACAGACGGTCCACATTTTTCTTCCCTAGATCTGATGACCTGTGTGATTTTGGCACTTCGTGGCTTTGGTGTTGGAATTATTTATTGTGTGTTGTCATTGATGGCAACATGAGTCAAATATGTACAGTAATTAGAGAAAAGGAAGATCACCTTGGGGCAAAGGAAGATCACCTTGTGGCAGAATAAATTCGTGATTACTGTTGATCGTGATAGGATATAAAATGATCCTATGAATCTAAATATCAAGAGAGGTAGCATGGAGAGAATCCATGTACAAAAGGAGTAACAAAGCACAAGGAATTCAAAGCTCATGAGGGTTAGCGACTGAATATTAGTGCATAAAAGAATGGACAAATAGTTACTAAAATCTCAGGAGAAAGAGTGATGAATAGATCAAAAGTAAGAATGTTAATCAAAGATCAGAAGAGATTACGCACATGAGTCGTTCATTATTATTTAGGGACAATCCAGGATCGTTATATTGAGGTGAAGTTAGAGGTTGGGAAGGATTAAATCTCAACCGTCATATCTGAAGTAGGAGCTTCAGATGGTTTCCCAACCGTTAGATCAAGATTTTATCTAGAGTTAAGTATTAGCCGTCAATTTGGAATGGAAAAGTTGAACCGTCATATTAGAAGGTAGTCAACTCCGGTGTTGACCACTTTGGAAAAAATGAGTCTAGAACAGGTAAAATTACCCAAAGGTTGAAGCCCTAGAGTCATGAACTCCCATCGACCATCGAATCATGAAATCCCCTCAACCGTTGATCTATTCAGAGTGCACAAAGGAAAGTTGGCGGTAAACTTCGACGCTGACCACTTTGGCGAAAATAAGCCAAGAACATGTAAGTTTACCTGAAGGCCGGAGCCCTGAAGTCCCGAAGTGAATAAGGACCATCAGATCTAAATAATGCATGATGGTTGTTGGATCAAGATAGGCGGGTACAATTTTGGTCAACTTTGGCACTGACCACTCCGGTGAAAAGAATCCAAGAACAGGTAAGTTTACCCGAAGGATGAAGCCCCAAAGTCCTTAACTGAATGAGAGCCATCATATCTGCGCAATGCATAGTGACTGTTGGATGAGGTTAGGTGGATCCAATGGTGGTCAACTTTGTCTCTGACCACCTCAACGAAAAAGGGTTCATAACATATGAGTTCACCCAAAGGTCGGAGCTCTGAAGTCATGAAGTAAGACACATAGCACAGATTAAGATCCCACGTCATCATAGTCCACATCAACAAGACCATGTCGGCAAGGACACATGCCGTAATCAGATGATGAAAAGTGTCAAGGTCCAGTTGGAATTTTAGGTATGGGTAAGTCACGAATCTAAGTGACACGTAATAGCCACTCGTCCAGTGCCACATCATCAATGATGTTAGAAAGCTATGTCACTCCAAGATTACTAACTTGGGGATATCTGTAACATCCCAGTTCTAACCCTTATGAACTATAATGTATTATGTAAATATGACTTAGGCTGGTGAGCCGGTAAATTTGAAAAGGGGCCAGAGTGCCTAGGAAATGTAATACTTCATATACTTTAATAAATTACACCACTGGCTACAAGACCGAATAGGAAAAAAGAGATAGGGGGATATGATTCCACGAGAGGGGGAGCTTGAGGGGATAATTCTTTTTATTATTATTTTATTTACCCATAATTGATCTTATAAAGAAAAGGGGTTACATGAGCTTCTTGGGGGAGGCCATGTGGTTCTTGATTTCCAAGTAATTATATAAACCCATCTTTGGTTTGGGTGGGGGTTCACTTGTTCTTATTCATTCATTGTTACACCTGTACCACTCTTCATTTTTTGGGAGCCTCACTCTTTATGCATTCCTATGCTCTTGGTTAGAGCATGGATATGAATGGCGGCGTAAGGGTGTCTTGGGGGAATTTAGGGGATCATTCTTCCCCTGGTTCATCTTCTTCCCCTTGTTCCCTTTTTCTTAGTTCCTCTTCACTCACTACTGCTAGNTGTTGTGAGGTTGGGAAACCTGAGAGCTCGTGTGCTCTTGGGCTGAGCATGGAAATGAATGGTAGGAAGAGGAGATCCATCGTTGAATGGATGTAATGGTTTACTGATCATTCCAGGAGGGAATGGATGCCCGTGTGCATGATATTGATGGAAGTTCAGATGGAACTGTCCACAACTAAGAGTTCTTGAAGTTTCCAGTAGGGAGATTTCCTGACTAGTAGCACTGGAGCCCTGGAGAGAAATGGAACAACCTCAGGGATGGCATGGCAGAGAAAGGTGTTCATTTCTTGGGGTTGTGCAGGCTGAGGGGGAAAGAGAGTTGGAAATTTGTATTTGTTGTGAGGTTGGGAAACCTGAGAGCTAGTTAGTCATCTACTGTGTGTTTTAGATTTGGCCTAGGACTCGTCCTTGTGGATTCACAACCCTGGCTCAAGGGTGACCTATTGTTGAGAGTAAAAGAGCAAAAGTGTCTATGGTTGGGAGGAACTTCCTTGGTCTACAGCTAGTTGGTGAATGTTTACTTGGAAAGATAAGTTCTCTCCGTGTTTTCTGTGTAATGTTTATTTTTGTTGTGTATTTAATTATCTCTAAGATATGTATTTTTAATGTGCTTGTCTACTGGCTATGTGTTGTGCATGGCACACTGTTTATTTCTTTTAGGTTGTGGCATGGATATTTTCTTACGCATGTAGTTTTCATGCCTCTTTTATTAATGAGAAGTCTTTCGATTTCGAGATGAGTTCAGAGAACTTTGTCTTGGGACTACAACGTGCCCCGCCTGCTGGTGGCTAGCTGTGTTGCAGCCTGTTTAAGTGGTGTAGCCTGACCTATGGGTGGTTGGGTGTGTTAAAGATTGTTTTTGACACAACGGAATAACCAGGGTTTAAATCTAATAGTGCACCAACATGCCCTAACTACTAGCCCTTTTAGAAACACCTGCGAAGCAGATGCAGTCTCACCCGAAGTAGCAATAGGGGGTTGTAGGACATAGGTGTATACAACCAGAAGAAATGTAAAGTGGATCTACAACAATAACACACAACAACTAGATATTATCTACCACTCTTAAGCTCTCTTTGCAGATATATCTCAGATCTAACACAACAATGCAATAAAAGTATAGAAGATGAAAAATAACACAACATCAATCACACACAACATAAGATATACATGGTTCACCCTCTCTCTAGGGATACGTCCACATAATTCTGCTTTATGATATATTAAGTGAAATCTTACAGTTCTATCTGCGCTCTTAGCTTGCAGATATTCTCTCTTTCTCTCCTCTCAATATCCCCACCCTGCGCACCTAGCTGTAGGGTTCATCTTCGCACCCAACTATAGGGTTGATCTTCGCACCCAGCTGAAGATCTTATAATACGAGAATGCTCTCACTTCTCACTTCTCTCTCTCTCTCAATACACTAACAACAAATCATGCTCAACAGATTAAATAGTCATATCCTCTCTCGACCAATGATGACCAACCCCACCTAACTCATCTAGGTCTTTATTTATACATTACATTGACTCTCAGACACCCTTAGGCTGAAATCTAGGTGTCAAAACCCTAGATGCTAAAACCCTAGGTGTCTAAAACCCTAGGTCAACTTGACCTAGAATTTCAGGGCTTCTCCAGCCTGTCTTTCCTTCTTTTCCACGTGGTGCTCCAAAGCATCCATCGTTCTCTTTCTCCACTTTCTAAGTTGTCGATGATCCATATCCTTTGCTTATCTATCTTCCTTGATCTCCTCGTCCAATGGCTTTCTCTCTCATACTTCTCTTTGTCTTTTCTTCTTCTTTGACCTACTTTGACCCAATCTCAGTCACTATGCCTTCTGCATAGTTCGTGACTTCGCCTTTCTTCCTTGGTCTTCACTTCCTTCCATAACCAAGGGCCAATAGGCCCCCAACACTCAACTATGACTCATCCCGAGTTATTGAAGGACTGAATTCTCTGTATCACTTCGACTTGATTTCTGTTCTATCCCTCCCTGCCATGTGAAGACTATCTTTTCTATGTCTGGTACCCAGTTTCAACTGTATCTCGTACCTAGAACCTTCATCTTTGGTTTCTATGGAGAGCTACGAGGCAGTTGGTTGTCATAATATAGTTTCAACCGACTCTCATTCACTAAAACCTCCTTCCACTCTCCATTCAATGTCTTCAACTGTGCAACTCCTCCTTCTGTAACATAGGCGACCTCAAATGGCCCAAGCCAATGTGTTCTGAACTTCCCTAGATGCTTCATAAACTTGCTTTCATATGCTAATACCAAGTCAATTTTCTTGAATGTCTTCTTTTTGACGTGTCTGTCATGGTAGGCCTTCTCTCGTTCTTTCTGTACTTGTTGATGAAAACCTGCAATAAATCTGTCTTCTTCTAGTTCCATAAACTATGAAAGCCTCTCTTGAACAATGCCAGTGTCATCCATGTCTATGAATGCTGCAATTCTCAAGCTAGGAACCAAGTACTCCATAGGTACAACCGCTTCTAGGCCATAAACTAGCTTAACGGGAGTCTGCATTGTCAGCTTCTTGCAATTAGTTCTGTATGCCCATAGTACTCCTGGCACTCTAAGATCCAAATCATCTCTGTTTACACTAAAAATCTTCGTCAGAATTGTCTCCAAGATCTTATTGAAGGCTTCGACCGTACCATTCGCCTGTGGGTGGTAGGGTGTACTGTTCTAGTGGTGAACCTCAAATTCCCAAGTCAAAGCTTCAATAGTCTTGTTAATGAAATGCGTACCTTGATCGTTAATAAGGATCTTTGGGCATCCAAACCTGGTTATGATATCATCAAATGTAAACCGTGCAGCTGTAGTTGCACTATATTCCTTAACTTCTCTTTCTTTGGCCCATCTGGTTAAGTACTATGTCGCAGTGATGATGTAGCGAGCTCATGTGCGCTTCTCTGGTGGGTTGATAGGCCCCACAAAATCAATGTCCCATTTCTCAAAATCCTGTAAAGTGAGATGTGGTGCTAAGGGAATCTCATCTCTTTTGGAAGGTTTCCCAACTCTCTAGCATACATCGCAGGCCTTATAGTATTCCTTGGCATGCTTATGTAGAGTAGGCCACCAGAGGCTAGCACTAAGAATCTTCTGCGTTGTTGATTTCCCTGTGTAGTGTCCTCTTGCGATGCCTTCGTGTTCTTCTTTGAGGATCAATGGCCTCTCTTCCTCCATAACACATCTCCTCAATATCTCATCAGGTCCCATATTGTATAGTTGTCCATCTATAAGTGAAAATTCTGCAGAACTCACTACTAGTTGTTTCTTCTGGATAATTGTATATCCACTAGGTGCCATTCTTGTAGATAGGAACTGGACAATCTCTGTGAAGTGATCATAAACTCTTCTGATGGCTAGTAGCTATGCATCCTATAGTGTATCTTCCAATATGGTTGGCTCTTCTCCATGTTCTAGTCTGGACAAGTGGTTAGTTCCCTTGTTCATCCTCCCTGGCTTGACCACGAATTCAAAATCATGTTCTTGGAATAAAAACAACCATCTGCATATTCTCCCCCCTAACACTGGCTTGTTGAATAGGTATTTCAATGAAGAGTGGTTAGTGAACATCTTGAAATGTCCTCCCAGTAAAGAGTGTCAAAATTTCTATAGCGCATACACCATAGCTAGTCCTTCTCTCTGGGTGGTGGTGTAATTTATCTCAGCTGTGGAAAGCTTCCTGCTAGAAAATTCTAGAGGGTGGTCAATGTCTCCTTCTCCTGGTTGTGCTAAAACTGCACCTAAGGAAATGGACGAGGCATCGACATGCACATGGAATTCTTTTCTCCAATCTGGGAAAACCAGTATCGACGCAGTAACCATCTTCTGCTTCAGTGTGTCGAAGCTCTGCTGACATTCTTTTGTCCATTGAAACTGATGATCTTTATTTAAAAACTTCTCCATGGGTGATGTTATCTATGCATAGCCTTTGATGAACTTCCTATAGTATCTTGTATGTCCCAATGCAGTGCGCAACTGTCTCACTGAAGTAGGGGGAGGTAGATCAACATTAATGGAAATCTTGGAGGGATCTACCAACAACCCCTTCTTGCATACATTATGTCCGAGAAAAAATCCAAAAGGTGACAAAAATATGCACTTCTTCAAATTCAGTGCAATCTGGCATTGCCTGCACTTATCCAATATTAGTCTTAAACATTCAATGTGATATTTTAATAAGCTAAAAACAGTCCAATCATCAAAATATGCTTTTAAAAATTTATGTAAAAACTCTTTGAATGATTCGACCACCACCCTGGAAATGATGGCTAGTGCATTCTTCAGTCCGAAGGGCATCACTGTGTAGTAGAAAGAGATACCCATTCTGTTGCAAATGTGGTCTTATGTCAATTTTCCTTGGCAATCCTGATATGATGGTACCCTGAAAATCCATCTATGAAGGAGTAAACTTCCTTTCCTCCAACATTATCTAACACTTCATCAGTGAATGGTGTGGGAAATGGATCATGTAAGCATGCACCGTTCAATTTTCTCAAGTCTACAGAAATTTTGATCTCTCCTGTCTTCTTGTATTGGACCACCATAGGACTGATCTGTTCTGATTCTTCCACAGGTTCTATGATTCTGGCTTCCAACATTATGTCTAATTCAATCCTCACCTTCTACTTATATTTAGGATTCAGTCTGTAGGGTCTCTGTTTGACTGGTCTTGCATCTGGTTTCAAGGGAATCTTCATCTCCCCCATGGGCCCTTTAATGCCCTTCATATTTGTGAACTTGGTTGGAAACAAGTCCTGATATTCATGTAGCAATTTTGTGATCTTGTCAATAGTGGCCTCATCCCAATAATCTCCAATGTTTGCCAGTTTGGGTATTTCCTCTGTTCCAATATTTACTTTCCTAATTTTAATGGGCTTCCCAATAAAATTTAGTTCGACCCTAAGCCCCTTTATGTCTCTCTGGCCCTCAATCTCTGCGATGTTCACATTCCTAGGATCATCGTCTTCATTAGCATTTATGTTGTAACATCCTTGTAAGCGTTGAAAATGTGCAGTCCCTTCTGCTTCTTCTTGCTCTAAAGGGGGGTTAGGTACCTCCTCAAATACAATCTGTCTCACGATTTGCAATGCTTGATCTAATGAAGGGTACTAAATTTCAAACATAAATGTAGTGATAAAGTTTCGAGTCATACCGTACCAATCTGAAGTGGTGAGGTACATTTCAACTTGTAGATACCGATTTATAGGCATTGTTTCCAAAGTGTTAATGAACTTGTGCACCCACTATTCCCGAGGAATACTGTTCCAAGATTCCTCACATCTTCGCACATGGTATTTCAGACAACTCTATCCTATATACTGAACTTCACACCCTTCGATGTTGTCTAAAAACCACGCTGTCATCAGAGTGCAACATTGCACCCATTCCGTGGTGTTCTGCTTATGTGTTCCCCACCATATCATTGGAGTTGATTTCAATGTTTCATCTAGCACCAACAACCTCTGTTGTGTTGGTACAATTTCTTAAACTTCTAGCAAAAATGTTTCTAAGTGATTCAAACCATTGAATGTGGGCAGGTTACTTACTTTTGTGCTGATCCAACGAACTTCTCTGGTCAATCTAGCACACCTCCATAGAGAAAATTCATACATCTTGTTATGCCAGTTCTCCAGTGCTTCTTCTGAGTCTGATGAGTAGGCACTCTCACTTCGCCAGCTCAAATTCCCATATGCTGTAGGATTAATGTAATCCTGCTGTCTTGTTGTCAATTTGTAGATATTTTCTAATTCATATGTGCAGTCTTCTTCTCTGATCGTCTCTGTGTACCGACAACCTTCATTAGGATCCATGGGTGCAATGAACCTAATGCCATTCCCCTCGAATGTCATTCTTTGCTTATTTAGTTCAACAACAGTCGAATTGTTGAAGGTCCAATCAACACCTAACATCACAGGATAAGGACAACTCTCATCCACTAGTATCTCAATTACCTCAAAATATACAAATGTCCTTACCCCATCAATGTCCACAAGGACATGTTCCAATCTGCCAAAAGGACTCACAACCTGTTGATTAGCCATTCTGAGTCTGATAGGGGAGTAAATCAGCTTCGGTTTCCCCATCAGTGCCCAGGTCTACTTTGTCATGACATTGACCTCTGACCCTAAGTCAAGGACCACATAATCTATATCATAATCTCCAATCTGAACATTCAGGTGTAGCTCCTTATTTGTCCTTCTCTTTCTTGATACTTGGTTCACATCCCTATTCAGCATAGGGTACACTCTTCCTATCTCATACTGACTTAATAAATGTTGTATCTCTTGTACAACCTTCCCATCTTTAATTACATCAATAAGTGTATATAAGAATCCTACAATATTACTCACCTCTTTTCCATCTCTTGGTGAGGCAGACTAATCAAATTCTAGAGGCATTCCACATTCTTTCACTTATGGTTGTGCCTACAATGAAGAAGTCCATTCCCCTCCAAATTCCCTTCGAGCCTCCTCAAATATTTGCTTCTCCCTCCTTGGATTGAACAACTGTGTCTTCTTTGCATCTCTTCTGACCCTTGATCCTTCTGTATTCTTCTTTGGAGTTTCTTTATCTTCTCATGTAGCAACGCATCCTCTTGTGATAACAATGAATCTGGGATCCTCTCCACGAGGTTCAACTGATATCAATTTTACTTGTGCGTTCGTACCTCGTCTTTCCTGAAGTTTAGCCAGCAATGCTGGACAATCTTCAATAACATTGTCAAATGAGTTGCAGTAATTGCAAGTTGTACAAGGGTTCTGACAGTCCCTTGCCAAGTGACCTGGATGCATAGAATTATAATAGATGATCTATCCTCGACCTCGACCCAGAACTCCTACTCTTCCTTTTCCTCTGAATCCACCATGAGGGTTGAAGTTTCCTCTTCCTGGAGAATTATACTGCACAATGTTTCCTTCTTTCTATACTTCGCCTTGAATTTTGTATATATATCTTGATCTTTCATGCAAGAGATCATAATCTCTGCAATCCTTCTCATCATGCCCCATGGATTTACAGAATGTGCAATACATGTTTGTGGGGCTCTGGACATATTTTTTCAAATAGTAACATTCACCAGGGCGATGTCGATTTCTACATACCTCGCACTAGGGTAGAGTGACCTGCTTCAATGGGTTCGGAGCTCCAGAGCCCAAGTACTCATTAAATAGGGGACAATGCTCCATATCATGACCCTATGATTTTCATCTGATGCACCATATGTCTTCTCATTTATCTTTCCCTTTTTATTTCTTCATATCTTCGACCTACAAGGACAAGCTAGTTAGCTGACTCAAAATTTGGCTCATACCTGCATTGAATTCTTCCATAGAGGTTGATTCTAGTTTCATGGCGATTTCCAGTGCTTCAGCTTGTGAACCAATATTATTTTTCATCAGAGGAACTTTGATGTGTGGCAAGAGTGCAGTAATGAACCATTCCTTGTTCTGTTCATCTGGGATTCAGAAATTCAAGCGACCAGTCAAGGTCTTAAACTTATGATCAAACTCTCAAACAGGCTCAACTACTTTCTTCTTAATCTCCTTCAGCTCTATAATGCACTATGATTCCGACTTAGGTTTCTTGAATCCAGAAATCAACGCAGTCTTGATTTCACCCAACGGTTTAGACTGTGCTAGTCCTTGAACAAATTTCTTAAACCAACTCAGTGCGCGGTCTCTCAGGGTAGCACTGAACTGAGTCCTCTTAACAGCTTCGTCAGTGATATTCTTAATACTCCATATAGCTTTGCACAAAAACAAATGTTGGTCGGGATCCTCAGATCCATATCCTCTAAAAATGGGCAACCTCATCTCGTTTTCCACAGATCTCCCTACGTTTACTCACTGGACGGGTACTGAACTGCTTGTAGCAGTGCTCTGAGTGCTCTAATGGCTTAGGTTACTCTGGTTACTTACTGTCACTACAATAATGGGAGGAGTAATAGTACTTACTTTGATGTTAGGCACATTTCCTGAAGCTCCCAATTCCTCTTGGTGAAGTTCTTCAGTCTCCCCTTCCTTTGCCCTAGCAGACTCTGAATGTTCCTCGTTCACTAGCTCCTCTTCTTCTCCATTGTAAAATCATTCATCTTGTGCTAATGGCTTGTGATCCTCCTCAAACATGTTCACCAGAGGTACTTCTCTAAATGATTTCCCATTGCGTGTATGTCCAACCTCTGTGTCACTATCACTGTCTGAATTCTTGAACATTAGCTTTTCAATCTGGCCAACTACTGTATCTTCAAGATGTTCTTCTCATGTAATAACATATTGATTTTCAACTTCAGAAAATGTAAAATTTTTCCTCGGGGTCCCTTAAAGAAATATCTCTCTACTTGGCTATATGACTCAACTCTGTCAACAAAAAACTTAGTAATATACCCTCCAATGGTGCTATCGAACTAGTGATCTATTGTTGTCGATACGACATTGTCAACTCTCTTGACCTTCTTGACCAGCGTCGTCGTTCAAACCACAAGTGGTCTGAGTCTAATCTCAAATTGATTATCTGCTAATATAGCTAGCCACTCGTATAACTCCTTATGGATTCATCCAAAGAAGATCTCGTGTATATCAGTAAAGACATACCTTCCCAGCCAATCCTCTGTACTAATATTAGGGTTTTTATTTTGTGCTTTGGTGAAGTCCTTTTATTTCTCTTCTATCCACTTCTGAATCTATGTCTTCGATCGAAACCACCTTGACATTCCCTCAATAATATCTCAGTCTCGACAATGGAATGATTTGTTGGCATAGGGGCAGACCCAGGGTTAAGCTCTAACATCGCACCAATAATCCCTAACTACTGGCCCTTTCGGCAACACCTGCGAAGCAGATGCAGTCTCACCCGAAGTAGCAATAGGGGGTTGCAGGACATATGTGTCTACAACTAGAAGGAATGTAAAGTGGATCTACAACAATAACACACAACAACTAGATCTTATCTACCACTCTTAATCTCTCTTCGCAGATATATCTTGGATCTAACCCAACAATGCAATAACAATATAGCAGATGACAAATAACACAACATCAATCAAACACAACACAAGATATACATGGTTCACCGTCTCTCTAGGGCTATGTCCACAAAACAATGCTTTATGATATATTAAGTGAAAGCATATAGTTCTATATGCGCTCTTAGCTTGTAGGTCTTCTCTCTTTCTCTCCTCTTAATCTCCCCTCCCTGCGCACCCAGATGAAGATCTTATAATACGAGAATGCTCTCAATGTGCACTTCTCTCTCTCTCAATACACTAACAAAAAATCGTGCTCAACAACTTAAACAATCATATCCTCTCTCGACCAATAATGACCAACCCCACCTGACTCATCTAGGTCTTTATTTATACATTACATTGACTCTCAGAAACCCTTAGGCCTAAACCTAGGTTTCAAAACCCTAGATGCTAAAACCCTAGGCATTTAAAACCCTAGGTCAACTTGACCCAAACTTTCAGGGCTTCGCCAACCTGTCTTTCCTTCTTTTCTGTGCGGTGCTCCAAAGAATCCATCGGTCTCTTTCTCTGCTTACTGAGTTGTCCATGATCCATATCCTTTTCTTATATATCTTCCTCAATCTCCTTGTCCAATGCCTTTCTCTCCTGTACTTCGCTCCATATTTTCTTCTTCTTTGACCCACTTCGACCCAATATCAGTCACTGTGCCTTCTGCGCAGTTCGTGACTTCACCTTTCTTCCTTGGTCTTCGCTTCCTTCCATAACCAAGGGCCAAAAATTGGTATCATATCTTTTGGTTGAAACACTGGGCTAGTATGGGCTGGGTCTGTTGGTCAGAGTCTCGTGGTTGATATCGATTTATGAACTTGAAGTCGAAAATCTTAGGAGGAATGGCATTGCAGAATCTATGTAGGAGCTAGAATGTTAGAGATCCTTTGTAAGGGTTTGAAGGATCGTGACCATCCCTTTAGAATTCAAGAGAGATCACCACTGTGGGATAAAGAGAGATCCGAGATCGTTGGATTAGAGGGAAGGTGAACAAGGGCTGCCCAATGAAGGTGATGAAAAGGTTAAGTCACAACCGTCGGATCTCATTAGAGAGAAATCGATGGTGGGGAGGCATTGCAGGGATTAGGAAGAAAATTAAAGTTTCTGCAAGTTGAGCCCACAATCACTCAGGATCGTTGATCTTGATATATCAACAGAGAAATGGTGGATATCAATTTCGATACAAATGAGCATCTTTGCATTGTGAGGATTGGGAAGGAAATTAAAGCGCGAGCAAGTTGTGAGCCCACAATCACTTAGGATCGTTGATATTTCTAGATCAATAGATCAACAATGGATATCAATCCCACTACGGATGAGCATCTTCTCTTTGTGAAGATTGGTAAGGAAATTAAAGAGTAAGCGAGTTGAGTCTCTGCAATCACTCGTGGTCATTGATCTTTGCAACAATATCTCTCGAAGTACCAAAGTACAGAGTTAATACAGACCGTCCGATAAGGTATACACGTGTCGACAGATTGGCCAGTTTGGGAATTCAGAGTTCGGGAGAATTGGGGTGTGCTAGTGTGGAAACTCTCGAAGCCTGGAGAGCCGAAGTGGTGGGGCCTGATGATGTCACCTGGAGGTGATTTGGACCCCGGAAGGTTAAGCAGTTCGGAAATTCAGAGTTTGAGAGATTTGAGGAATGCAAGCGTAAAATATTCCAAAGCCCAAAGTTATGAAGTGACATGGCTCACGAACGTCACCATGGATGACGTGGACACATGGGATGTGTTCCACATGTCAGTGAGTTTTAAATCTATGGAATATTGAAATGTCAGTTAGAGCATGACATGTGTCAACCGACTGATTGGGCCATGTGTCCACTTCTAGTATTTCACCACGTGGAGACATATCATGCAGTCCAGAGACTGGGAACTCCAGAGGAAAAATATGTAACAGTTTGCGTTGGGTCAAGAAATCCTGAAGGCAGAAGTACATATCGACCATTGCTCCCAGAAGAAATGTGATAGTATATCTTGTAGTCTGAAGACTTGATACTCCGGGGGTTTTCAAGTCTCTACGAGTGAAATGTACTGACGACCGAAGCCGCGAAGGCATGTAGGTGATCGATCTAAGATCCCTTTGAGACCTTTCTCGACCGTTAGATCAAGAAGTGGAAGGATGGCATAAGAACTTCGACAGATATCAGTCTGGGGAGTTGAGTGACTCGAGATTTGAAATGTCCCAGAGTCCTGAAGTAGCGAATTCATGCGTTCCATTGATCTAAGACCATCCAAGAGTTCTTGTGACCGTTGCATCCAACAGAGGGAGCATAGGTAAGTACTTCAGAGGATTTTCACTTTGGGGAAGTAGAAGACTCAGGAATGGAAATATCCCGAAGCCTCGGAGCACCGAAGTTCCAAAGTGTGTAAGGACCATCCATCTCAATGCTTGCTTAATTTGTAGCCATTGATCTCGTTGAAGCCTCCAGATGGGGGGCAGGGAAGTCCATTCGGCGGGGGATTAAATCTCGACCATCCATTTTTCTAGTGGAGTTATTAAAGGCTTCGATGAAGTGCAACTTCAGGGGAAAACAAAAGTTGACAGGGGAAAATAGTCGAAGGCCGAAGTCTGGAGGACTTGGTCCCAATGCTGGTCCCATGCTAAGGAAAAAAGGGTCTGGGAGCTACCAACCCTTAGAATTGGTGTTTTTGAAAGCTCTCGTGTGGAAGAACATGGAGAAAGGCACTTAAGGGTGATTAAGCCTATGGTTTCGATCCATGGTCACGTGGAACTTGGTTTGAAGGAAGCACCTTTGCAGTTTTTGATTTTCTGTATCAGCTCAGAGGGATGAAAGTGGTTTTTTAGGGACCCTAACTTTCAACTCCGATATCTGATTGGGGTGATGTTTCAGTCGTTGGAAAGATGATTCAGGGAAGAATGACTTGGAATCATTCTATTTTTAGATAACTGTTATAATTAATATATGTGTTCTTCATGAATTAAACAGAAAAGGTACCTGTAAATTTAATTGACAATTTTTGTATAATATGTATAATTCTAACCAGATGATTGCTTGTGGCTTTGTTAGGATTAGAGGTATAATCAAATCAATTCAAGAACAAGATCAGATATTAGAGTCATGGAAGCATGAAAAAGCTTACAAAATTTGGATAAGGTACTACAAAATAAATAATCCTCACATAGGACATGGAGCTAGCAGGTGAATAATGTCATTAATGGGCATAGAAAGGAAAATTAAGGCTCCATAGACTTGAAGATAGAAATGTGTAGGCAGTTGCAAAGATTAAGTGTGAAAGAAATACACTTTTGATATCATAGTTCGCAGTGGAAGCAAGATGCCAATGCATAGGAATTGGAATGCTCTCTCACTTGAAAAGTGCCACTGAATGAAAATGGACTTCCATTGGGGAATGGTATATTAAGTGTGGAAGGTGTGGTTTCACAGGGAAATGTTAATGAAGTAACCTAATGAAAAACTAGGAGTAAGATTATTTTATTCAAGAATGTTGTGCATGACTACCCAAGGGGAGCTGTCGCAATTTGAGTACACTGGTTGGATTGCAGAATGACCAAGTGGAACTTGGATGGAAAGCGTTTAGACCAGAGAACCATAGTGCAAATGAACAGAATGGGAGTACCCAAGGCAGCAAGGACCTGAAGGAATTCAAGGACAACCAACTACAACAAAAATAGATAAATAAATAGGTGAATTAAAACAGAAATGCACTAGAGTGCATGAGGCATACAATGAAGTTAAATTTCATATGCATTAGTAGGCACACTGACAGTGAATTCTTGGTGCATATAGAGGTGTAACTTTACATATGTACATGCTTGGATATGCATATAACATTCTTGTGAACTTAGACTAGTCTATTATTATGAGATAATGATTGAGTATGACTAATAATGGATTATGTATTCAGGAAAAATGATATAGAAGGGTTAAAGATGTGGATGTTGTTGTTGCTTATGATTTCCATCTAGGTGAAGGACCCAAGAGGGTGGAAGGAATGGTGATCAAAATGATGAAGGAGGAATTTTGTGAGCTTCTACAAATATCAGTTGGTCGGATAGCAACAAGTAGGTTGATAAAAACCAGGAAAGTATGCAGTTAGTTGTTGTTGATGCGTACATGTTGAAGGGGATTGAGGTAAGAATTCCCTCAGTTAATTTTCAGTATTTAAATTGATATGTAATGAACAAAGGCCTAGAGTATGTAAGTGTTGTTGATGCTAGAA
>JASDQU010817859.1:20977-45359 GCA_032191745.1 Picea mariana
CCTTCCACTTCTTGATCTAACGATCGAGAAAGGTATCGAAGGGATCTTATATCGATGACCTACATGCCTTCACGGCTTCGGGCTTCAGTACATTTCACTCATAGAGACTTGAAAACCCCCGGAGTACCAAGTCTTTTGACTCCGAGATATACTATCACATTTCTTCTGGGAGCAACGATCAATATGTACTTCAGCCTTCAGGATTTCTTGACCCAATGCAAATTGTTACATCTTTTTCCTCTGGAGTTCCTAGTCTCTAGACTGCACGATATGTCTCCACGTGGTGAAATACTAGAAGCAGACACATGGCCCAATCAATTGGTTGACACGTGTCATGCTCTAACTAACATTTCAATCTTCCATAGGTTCAAAACTCACTAACATGTGGAACACATCCCATGTGTCCATGTCATCCATGGTGACGTTCGCGAGCCACGTCACTTCATAACTTTGGGCTATTCACGTCAGTTCGGAATATTTTACGCTTGCATTCCTCAAATCTCTCAAAATCTGAATTTCCGAACTACTTAACCTTTCGAGGTCCAAATCACCTCCAAGTGACGTCATCAAGCCCCACCACTTCGACTCTTTGGGCTTCGAGAGTTTCCACACTGGCATACCCCAATTCTCTCGAACTCCAAATTCCCAAACTAGCCAATCTTTCGACACGTGTCTACCTTATCAGATGGTCCATATTAACTCTGGACTTTGGTACTTCGGGAGATACTGCTGCAAAGATCAATGACCACGATTGATTGCGGAGACTTAACTCGCCTACTCTTTAATTTCCTTATCGATCTTCACAAAGAGAAGATGCTCATCTGTAGTTGGAATGATATCCATTGTTGATCTATTGATCTAGCAAGATCAACGATCCTAAGTGATTGTGGGCTCACAACTTGCTCACGCTTTAATTTCCTTCCCAATCCCCACAATGAAAAGATGCTCATTTGTATCAGAATTGATATCCACCATTGATCTGTTGATCTATCAAGATCAACGATCCTGAGTGATTGTGGGCTCACAACTTGCAGAAACTTTAATTTTCTTCCTAATCCCTACAATGCCTCCCCACTATCGATTTCTCTCCAATGAGATCCGACGGTTGTGACTTAACCTTTTCATCACCTTCATCGGGTGGCCCTTGTTCACCTTCCCTCTGATCCAATGATCTCGGATCTCTCTTTATCCCACAGTGGCGATCTCTCCCGAATTCTAAAGGGATGGTCATGATCCTTCAAACCCTTACAAAGGATCTCTAACGTTGTAGCTCCTATGTAGATTCTACAATGCCATTCCTCCTAAGATTTTCGACTTCAAGGTCATAAATCGATATCAACCACGAGACTTTGACCAACAGACCCAACCCATACTGGCCCAGTGTTTCAACCAGAAGCTATGATACCAATTGTTGGCCCTTGGTTATGGAAGGAAACGAAGACCAAGGAAGAAAGGTGAAGTCACGAACTGCACGGAAGGCACAGTGACTGAGATGGGGTCGAAGTGGGTCAAAGAAGAAGAAAATACAGAGCGAAGTATAGGAGAGAAAGACATTGGACAAGGAGATCAAGGAAGATAGATAAGCAAAGGATATGGATCATGGACAACTCAACAAGCGGAGAAAGAGACCGATGGATTCTTTGGAGCACTACACAGTAAAGAAGGAAAGACAGGTTGGCGAAGCCCTAAAAGTCTGGGTCAAGTTTACCTAGGGTTTTAGATGCCTAGGGTTTTAGCATCTAGGGTTTTGAAACTTAGGTTTAGGCCTAAGGGTGTCTGAGAGTCAATGCAATGTATAAATAAAGACCTAGATGAGCCGGGTGGGGTTGGTCATTATTGGTCGAGAGAGGATATGATTGTTTAAGTTGTTGAGCATGATTTGTTGTTAGTGTATTGAGAGAGAGAGAAGTGCATAGTGAGAGCATTCTCGTATTGTAAGATCTTCAGCTAGGTGTGAAGATCAACCCCGTAGCTGGGTGCGCAGGGAGGGGAGATTGAGAGGAGAGAAAGAGAGAAGATCTACAAGCTAAGAGCGCATATAGAACTGTATGCTTTCACTTAACATATCATAAAGAACTATTTTGTGGACATAGCCCTAGAGAGAGGGTGAACCATGTATATCTTGTGTTGTGTTTGATTGATGTTGTGTTATTTGTCATCTGCTATATTGTTATTGCATTGTTGTGTTAGATCCGATATATATCTACGAAGAGAGATTAAGAGTGGTAGATAAGATCTAGATGTTGTGTGTTATTGTTGTAGATCCACTTTACATTCCTTCTGGTTGTAGACACATGTGTCCTGCAACCCCCTATTGCTACTTCGGGTGAGACTGCATCTTCTTCCCAGGTGTTGCCAAAAGGGCCAGTAGTTAGGAATTATTGGTGCAATGTTAGAGTTGAACTCTGGGTCTGCCCCTGTGCCAACAAATGGTTCCATTGTTGGGACCGGGATATTCTCGAGGGAATGTCAAGGTGGTTTCCATCGAAGACATAGATTCAGAAGTGGATAGAAGAGAAAGAAAAGGACTTCGCCAAAGCACAAAATAAAAACCCTAATATTAGTACAGAGGATTGGTTGGGAAGGTATATCTTTACTAATATACATGAGATCTTCTTTGGATGAATCCATAAGGAGCTATACGAGTGGCTAGCTAGATTAGTAGATAATCAATTTGAGATTAGACTCAGACCACTTGTGGTTTGGACGACGGCGCTGGTCAAGAAGGTCAAGAGAGTTGACAATGTCGTATCGAGAGCAATAGATCACTAGTTCGATATCACCATTGGAGGGTATATTACTAAGTTTGTTGTTGACAAAGTCAAGTCATATAGCCAAGTAGAGAGATATTTCTTTAAGGGACCCGGAGGAAAAATTTTACATTTTCTGAAGTTGAAAATCAAGATGTTATTACATGAGAAGAACATCTTGAAGATACAGTAGTTGGCCAGATTGAAAAGCTAATTTTCAAGAATTCAGACAGTGACAGTGACACAGAGGTTGGACATACACGCAGTGGGAGATCATTTAGAGAAGTACCTCTGGTGAACCTGTTTGAGGAGGATCACAAGCCATTAGCATAGGATGAATGATTTTACAGTGGAGAAGAAGAGGAGCTAGTGAACGAGGAACATTCAGAGTCTGCTAGGGCAAAGGAAGGGAAGACTGAAGAACTTCACTGAGAGGAATTGGAAGCTTTAGGAACTGTGCCTAACGTCAAAGTAAGTACTATTACTCCTCCCATTATTGTAGTGAAAGTAAGTAACTAGAGTAACCTAATCCATTAGAGCACTCAGAGCACTGCTACAAGTAGTTCAGTACCCATCCAGTGAGTAAACCTAGGGAGATCTATGGAAAATGAGATGAGGTTGCCCATTTTTAGAGGAGATGGATCTGAGGATCCCAACCGACATTTGTTTTTTTACGAAGTTGTATGGAGTATTAAGAATATCACTGATGAAGCTGTTAAGAGGACTCAGTTCAGTACTACCCTGAGAGACCGCACAATGAGTTGGTTTATGAAATTTGTTCAAGGACTAGCACAGCCTAAACCATTGGGCGAAATCAAGACTGCGTTGATTGCTGAATTCAAGAAACCTAAGTCAGAATCACAGTGAATTACAGAGCTGAAGGAGATTAAGAAGAAAGTAGTTGAGCTTGTTTGGGAGTTTGATCATAGGTTTAAGACCTTGACTGGTCGCTTGACTTTCCGAATCCTAGATGAACAGAACAAGGAATGGTTCATTACTTCACTCTTGCCAGACATCAAAGTTCCTCTGATGAAAAATAAGATTGGTTCACAAGATGAAGCACTGGAGATAGCCATGAAACTAGAATCAACCCCTATGGAAGAATTCAGTGCAGGTATGAGCCAAATTTTGAGTCAGCTAACTACCTTGTCCTTGTAGGTCGAAGATATGAAGAAATAAAAAGGGAAAGATAAATGAGAAGACATACGGTGCATCAGATGCAAATCAGAGGGCCATGATAAGGAGCATTGTCCCCTATTTAATGAGTACTTGGGCTCTAGAGCTCCGAACCCACTGAAGCAGGTCACTCTACCCTGGTGCAAGGTATGTAGAAATCGACATCGCCCTGGTAAATGTTACTATTTTCAAAAATATGTCCAGACCCCCACAAACATGTATTGCACATTCTGTAAATCTGTGGGGCATGATGAGAAGGATTGCAGAGATTATGAACTCTTGCATGAAAGATCAAGATATATATATATATATATACAAAATTCAAGGCGAAGTACAGAAAGAAGGAAACATTGCGCAGTATAATTCTCCAGGAAGAGGAAACTTCAACCCTCATGGTGGATTCAGAGGAAGAGGAAGAGAAGGAGGTCTGGGTCGAGGTTGAGGATAGATCATCTATTATAATTCTACACATCCAGGTCACTTGGCAAGGGACTGTTAGAACCCTTTTACAACTTGCAATTACTGCAACTCATTTGACCATGTTATTGAAGATTGTCTAGCATTGCTGGCTAAACTTCAGGAAAGACGGGGTATGAATGCACAAGTACAATTGATATCAGTTGAACCTCATGGAGAGGTTCCCAGATTCATTGTTATTACAAGAGGAGGCATTGCTACATGAGAATACAGGGAATATCCAAAGAAGAATACAGAAGGATCAAGGGTCAGAAGAGCTTCAGAGAAGACACAATTGTTTGATCCAAGGAGGGAGAAGCATATATTTGAGGAGGCTTGAAGGGAATTTGGAGGGGAATGGGATTCTTCATTGAAGGTGCAACCATAAGTGAAAGAATGTGGAATGCCTCTATAATTTGATCAGTCTGCCTCACCAAGAGATGGAAAAGAGGTAAGTAATATTGTAGGATTCTTATATACACTTATTGATGTAATTAAAGATGGGAAGGTTGTACAAGAGATACAACATTTATTAAGTCAGTATGAGATAGGAAGAGTGKACCCTRTGCTGAATAGGGMTGTGAACCAAGTATCAAGRAAGAGAAGGAMAAATAAGGAGCTACACCTGAATGTTCAGATTGGAGATTATGATATAGATTATGTGGTCCTTGACTTAGGGTCAGAGGTAATGTCATGACAAAGTAGACATGGGCACTGATGGGGAAACTGAAGCTGATTTAATCCCCTATCATACTTAGAATGGATAATCAATAGGTTGTGAGTCCTTTTGGCAGATTGGAACATGTCCTTGTGGACATTGACGGGGTAAGGACATTTGTAGATTTTGAGGTAATTGAGATACTAGTGAATGAGAGTTCTCCTTATCCTGCGATGTTAGGTGTTGATCGCGCCTTCAACAATTTGACTATTGTTGACCTAAAGAAGTGAAGAATGACATTCGAGGGGAATGGCCTTAGGGTCATTGCACCCATGGATCCTAATGAAGGTTGTCGGTACACAGAGACGATCAGAGAAGAATACCGCGCATATGAATTAGAAAATATCTACAAATTGACAACAAGACAGCAGGATTACATTAATCCTACAGCAGATGGGAATTTGAGCTCGTGAAGTGAGAGTGCCTACTCATCAGACTTAGAAGAAGCACTGGAGAACTGGCATAACAAGATGTATGAATTTTCTCTGTGGAGGTGTGCTAAATTGACCAGGGAAGTTCGTTGGATCGGCACAGAAGTAAGTAACTTGCCCACATTCAATGGTTTGAATCACTTAGAAACATTTTTTCTAGAAGTTTAAGAAATTGTACCAACACAACAAAGGTTGTTGGTGCTAGATGAAGTATTGAAATCAACTCCAGTGATATGGTGGGGAACACATAAGCAGAAAATCACGGAATGGGTGCAATGTCGCACTCTAATGTCAGCGCGATTTTTAGACAACATCGAAGGGTGTGAAGTTTGGTATACAGGACAGAGTTGTCTGAAATACCATGTGCAAATATGCAAGGAATCCTGGAACAGTATTCCTCAGGAATAGTGGGTGCACAAGTTCATTAACACTTTGGATACAATGCCTATAAATTGGTATCTACAAGTTGAAATGTGCCTCACCACTTCAAATTGGTACGGTATGACTCGAAACTTTATCACTACATTTATGTTTGAAAGTCAGTACCCTTCATTAGATCAAGCATTGAAAATCGTGAGACAGAAGGTATTTGAGGAGGTACCTAACCCCCCTTTAGAGCAAGAAGAAGCGGAAGGGACTGCACATTTTCAGTGCTTACAAGGATGTTACAACATAAATGCTAATGAATACGATGATCCTAGGAATGTGAACATCCCAGAGACTGAGGGCTAGAGAGACATAAAGGGGCCTGGGGTTGAACTACCTTTTATTGGGAAGCCCATTAAAGTTAGGAAAGTAAATATTGGAACAGAGGAAATACCCAAACTGGCAAACGTTGGAGATTATTGGGATGAGGCCACTATTGACAAGATCACAAAATTGCTACATGAATATCAGGACTTGTTTCCAACCAAGTTCACAGATATCAAGGGCATTAAAGGGCCCATGGGGGAGATGAAGATTCCCTTGAAACCAGATGCAAGACCAGTCAAGAAGAGACCCTATAGACTAAATCCTAAATATAAGCAGAAGGTGAGGATTGAATTAGACATAATGTTGGAAGCCAGAATCATAGAACATGTGGAAGAATCAGAATGGATCAGTCCTATGGTGGTCCAAGACAAGAAGACAGAAGAGATCAGAATTTGTGTAGACTTGAGGAAACTGAATGGTGCATGCTTACATCATCCCTTTCCCACACCATTCACTGATGAAGTGTTAGATAATGTTGGAGGAAAGGAAGTTTACTTCTTCATAGATGGATTTTCAGGGTACCATCATATCAGGATTACCAAGGAAGATTGACATAAGACCACATTTGCAACAGAATGGGTATCTTTCTAGTACACAGTGATGCCCTTCGAACTAAAGAATGCACCAGCCATTGTTTTCAGGGTGGTGGTCGAATCATTCAAAGAGTTTTTACATAAATTTTTAAAAGCATATTTTGATGATTGGACTGCTTTTAGCTTATTAAAAGATCACATTGAATGTTTAAGACTAATATTGGATAAGTGCAGGCAATGCCAGATTGCACTGAATATGAAGAAGTGCATATTTTTGTCACCTTTTGGAGTTTTTCTTGGACATAATGTATGCAAGAAGGGGTTGTTGGTAGATCCCTCCAAGATCGCCATTATTGTTGATCTACCTCCCCCTACTTCAGTGAGACAGCTGTGCATTGCATTGGGACATACAGGATACTATAGGAAGTTCATCAAAGGCTATGCACAGATAACATCACCCATGGAAAAGTTTTTAAATAAAGATCGTCATTTTCAATGGACAAAAGAATGTCAGCAGAGCTTTGACACACTGAAGCAGAAGATGGTTACTGCGTCGATATTGGTTTTTCCAGATTGAAGCAAAGAATTCCATGTGCATGTCGATGCCTCATCCATTTCCTTAGGAGCAGTGTTATCACAACCAGGAGAAGGAGACATCGACCACCCTCTATCCTTTTCTAGTAGGAAGCTTTCCACAGCTGAGATAAATCACACCACCACCCAGAGAGAAGGACTACCTATGGTGTATGCACTATAGAAATTTTGACACTATTTACTGGGAGGACATTTCAAGATGTTCACTGACCACTCTGCATTGAAATACCTAGTCAACAAGCCAATGTTAGGGGGGAGAATATGCAGATGGTTGTTGTTATTCCAAGAACATGATTTTGAAATCGTGGTCAAGCCAGGGAGGATGAACAAGGGACCTAACCACTTGTCCAGATTAGAACATGAAGAAGAACCAACCATATTGGAAGATACACTACAGGATGCACAGCTACTATCCATCAGAAGAGTTGATGATCACTTCACAGAGATTGTCCAGTTCCTATCTACAGGAATGGCACCTAGTGGATATACAATTATC
Source organism: Picea mariana (assembly GCA_032191745.1). Lineage (NCBI taxonomy): Eukaryota > Viridiplantae > Streptophyta > Pinopsida > Pinales > Pinaceae > Picea > Picea mariana. Next base: position 28,885 of record JASDQU010817859.1, read on the forward strand.
CAGAAAAAACAACTAGTAGTGCGTTCTGCAGAATTTTCACTTATAGTTGGACAGCTATACAATATGGGACCCGATGAGATATTGAGGAGATGTGTTATGGAGGTAGAGAGGCCATTGATCCTCACAGAAGCACACGAAGGCATCGCAAGAGGACACTACACAGGGAAATCAACAATGCAGAAGATTCTTAGAACTGGCCTCTGCTGGCCTACTCTACATAAGGATGCTAAGGAATACTATAAGGCCTACGATGTATGCCATAGAGTTGGGAAACCTTCTAGAAGAGATGAGATGCCCTTAGCACCACATCTCACTTTAAAAGATTTTGAGAAATGGGCCATTGATTTTGTGGGGCCTATCAACCCACCAGGGAAGCACACATGAGCTCACTACATAATCACTGCGACAGAGTACTTAACCAGATGGGCCAAAGAAAGAGAAGTTAAGGACTGTAGTGCAACTACAGCTGCACGATTTATATTTGATGATATCATAACCAGGTTTGAATGCCTGAAGATCCTTATGAACGATCAAGGTATGCATTTCATTAACAAGACTATTGAAGCTTTGACTCAGGAATTTGAGGTTCACCACCAGAACAGTACACCCTACCACCCACAGGTGAATGGTATAGTCAAAGCCTTCAACAAGATCTTGGAGACAAAGCTGACGAATATTTTTAGTGTAAACAGAGATGATTGGGATCTTAGAGTGCCAGCAATACTATGGGCATACAGAACTACTTGCAAGAAGCTGGCAATGCAGACTCCCTTTAAGCTAGTTTATGGCCTATAAGTTGTTGTACCTATGGAGTACTTGGTTCCTAGCCTGAGAATTGCAGCATTTATAGACATGGATGACACTGGCACTGTTCAAGAGAGGATTTCATAGTTGATGGAACTAGAAGAAGACAAATTTATTGCAGGTTTTCATCAACAGGTACAGAAAGAATGAGAGAAGGCCTACCATGACAGACACATCAAAAAGAAGACATTCAAGCAAATTGACTTGGTATTAGTATATGAAATCAAGTTTATGAAGCATCTAGGGAAGTTTAGAACACATTGGCTTGGGCCATTTGAGGTCGCCTATGTTACAGAAGGAAAAGTTGTGCAATTGAAGACATTGAATGCAGAGTGGAAGGAAATTTTAGTGAATGGGAGCTGGTTGAAACTGTATTATGACAACCAGCTACCTCGTAGCTCTCTGTAGAAACCAAACATGAAGGGTCTAGGTACCAAATACAGTTGAAACTGGGTACCAGACACAGAAAAGATAGTCTTCACATGGCAGGGAGGGACAGAACGGAAATCAAGTCGAAGTGATACAGAGAATTCATTCCTTCAATGACTCACGATGAGTCACAGGTGAGTGTTGGGGGCCTGTTGGCCCTTGGTTATGGAAGGAAGCGAAGACCAAGGAAGAAAGGTGAAGTCACAAACTATGCAGAAGGCACAGTGACTGAGATTGGGTCAAAGTAGGTCAAAGAAGAAGAAAAGACAAAGAGAAGTATGAGAGAGAGAGTCGTTGGATGAGGAGATCAAGGAAGATAGATAAGAAAAGGATATGGATCATGGACAACTCAGCAAGCAAAGAAAGAGAACGATGGATGCTTTGGAGCACCACATGGAAAAGAAGGAAAGATAGGCTGGCGAAGCCCTGAAATTCTAGGTCATGTTGACCTAGGGTTTTAGACGCCCAGGGTTTTAGCATCTAGGGTTTTGACACCTAGATTTCGGCCTAAGGGTGTTTGAGAGTCAATGTAATGTATAAATAAAGACCTAGATGAGTTAGGTGGGGTTGGTCATTATTGTTCGAGAGAGGATATGATTGTTTAAGCTGTTGAGCATGATTTGTTGTTAGTGTATTGAGAGAGAGAGAAGTGCGGAGTGAGAGAATTCTCGTATTGTAAGATCTTTAGCTAGGTGCGAAGATCAACCCTACAGTTGGGTGCGAAGATCAACCCTATAGCTGGGTGCGCAAGGAGGGAATATTGAGAGGAGAGAAAGAGAGAATATCTACAAGCTAAGAGTGCAGATAGAACTATAAGATTTCACTTAATATATCATAAAGTACAATTATGTGGATGTATCCCTAGAGAGAGGGCGAACCATGTATATCTTGTTTTGTGTGTGATTGATGTTGTGTTATTTGTCATCTTCTATACTTTTATTGCATTGTTGTGTTAGATCTGAGATATATCTGAAAAGAGAGCTTAAGAGTGGTAGATAAGATCTAGTTGTTGTGTGTTATTGTTGTAGATCCACTTTACATTTCTTCTGGTTATATACACCTGTGTCCTACAACCCCCTATTGCTACTTCGGGTGAGACTGTATCTGCTTCGCAGGTGTTTCCGAAAGGGGCCAGTAGTTAGGGCATGTTGGTGCACTATTAGGGTTAAACCCTGGTTATGCCCTTGTGCCAACACCAATCTTTAACATACCCAACCACCCATAGGTTGGGCTATGCCACTTAAACAGGATGCAACACAGCTAGCCACCAGCAGGTGAGGCACATTGTAGTCCCAAGACAAAGTTCTTTGAACTCATCTCGAAATCGAAAGACTTCTCATTAATAAAAGAGTCATGAAAACTACATGTGTAAGAAAAGATCCATGTCACAACATAAAAGAGATAAACAGTGTGCCATGCACAACACATAGCCATCAGACAAGCACATTAAAAATACATATCTCAGAGATAATTAAATACACAACGAAAATAAACATTACACGGAAAACAAAGAGAAAACTTATCTTTCCAAGTAAATGTTCACCAACTGGATGTAGACCAAGGAAGTTCCTCCCAACCATAGACACTGTTGTTCTTTTACTCTCAACAATAGGTCACCCTCGAGCCAGGGTTGTGAATCCACAAGGATGGGTCCTAGGCCAAATCTAAAACACACAGTGGATGGCTAACTAGCTCTTAGGTTTCCCAACCTTACAGCAAATCCAAATTTCCATCTCTCTTTCCCCTTCAGCCTACACAACCCCAAGAAATGAACACCTTTCTCTTCCATGCAGTCCCTGAGGTTGTTCCATTTCTCTCCAGGGCTCCAGTGCTACTAGTCAGGAAATCTCCCTACTGGAAACTTCAAGAACTCTTAGTTGTGAATAGTTCCATCTGAACTACCATCAATAACATGCACACAGGCATCCATTCCCTCCTGGAATGATCAGTAAACCATTACATGCATTCAGCAATGGCTCTCCTCTTCTTGCCATTCATTTCCATGCTCAACCCAAGAGCACATGATCTAGCAGTAGTGAGTGAAGAGGAACTAAGAAAAAGGGAACAAGGGGAAGAAGATGAACCAGGGGAAGAATGATCCCCTAAATTCCCCCAAGACACCCTTACGCCGCCATTCATATCCATGATCTAACCAAGAGCATAGGAATGCAGAAAGAGTGAGGCTCCCAAAAAATGAAGAGTGGGACAGGTGTAACAATGAATGAATAAGAACAAGTGAACCCCCACTCAAACCAAAGATGGGTTTATATAATTACTTGGAAATCAAGAACCACATGGCCTCCCCTAAGAAGCTCATGTAACCCCTTTTCTCCATAAGATCAATTATGGGTAAATAAAATAATAATAATAAGAATTATCCCCTCAATCTCCCTCTCTCGTGGAATCATATCCCCCTATCTCTTTTTTCCTATTCGGTCTTACAGCCAGTGGTGTATTTTATTAAAGTATATGAAGTATTACATTTCGTAGGCACTCTGGCACCTTTTCAAATTTACCGGCTCACCAGCCTAAGTCATATTTGCATAATACATTATAGTTCATAAGGGTTAGAACTGGGATGTTACAGATATCCCCAAAGTTAGTAATCCTGGAGTGACATAGCTTGCTAACATCACTGATGATGTGGCACTGGACGAGTGGATATCACGTGTCACTTAGATTCGTGACTTACCCATACCTAAAATTCCAACTGGACCTTAGCACTTTTCATCATTTGATTATGCCATGTGTCCTTGTCGACATGGTCTTGTTGATGTGGACTATGATGACATGGGATCTTAATGTGTGTTATGTGTCTTACTTCCTGACTTCAGAGCTCCGGCCTTTGGGTGAACTCATATGTTATGAACCCTTTTTCGTCAAACTGGTCAGAGACAAAGTTGACCACCATTGGATCCACCTAACCTCATCCAACGGTCACTATGTATTGCGCAGATATGATGGCTCTCATTCAGTTCCGGATTTTGGGGCTCTGTCCTTCAGGTAAACTTACCTGTTCTTGGATTCTTTTCGCCAGAGTGGTCAGTGCCAAAGTTGACCAAAATTGTACCCGCCTATCTTGATCCAACAGCCATCATGCATTGTCCAGATCTGATGGTCCTTATTCACTTTGGGACTTTAGGGCTTCGGCCTTCAGGTAAACTTACATGTTCTTGGCTTATTTTCACCAAAGTGGTCAATGTCGGAGTTGACCGCCAACTTTCCTTTGTGCACTCTTAATAGATCAACGGTTGAGGGGATTTCATGATTCGATGGTCGATGGGAGTTCGTGACTCTAGGGCTTCAACCTTCCAGTAATTTTACCTGTTCTAGACTCATTTTTTCCGAAGTGGTCAACACCGGAGTTGACTACCTTCTAATATGACGGTTCAACTTTTCCATTCCAAATTGATGGCTAATACTTAACTCTAGATAAAATATTGATCTAACGGTTGGGAAACCGTCCGAAGCTCCTACTTCAGATATGATAGTTGAGATTTAATTCTTCCCAACCTCTAACTTCACCTCGATCTAACGATCTTGGATTGTCCCTAAATAAGAATGAACGACTCATGTGCGTAATCTCTTCTGATCTTTGATTAACATTCTTCCTTTTGATCTATTCATCGCTCTTTCTCCTGAGATTTTAATAACTGTTTGTGCATTCTTTTATGCACTAATATTTAGTCACTAACTCTCATGAGCTCTGAATTCCTTGTTCTTTGTTACTCCTTTTGTACATGGATTCTCTCCATGCTACCTCTCTTGATATTTAGATTCATAGGATCATTTTTTATCCTATTGTGATCAACAGTAATCACGAATTTATTATGCCACAAGGTGATCTTCCTTTTCCCCAAGGTGATCTTCCATTTCTCTAATTATTGTACATATTTGACTCATGTTGCCATCAATGACAACACACAAAAAATAATTCCAACACCAAAGCCACGAAGTGCCAAAATCATGCAGGTCATCAGATCTAGGGAAGAAAAATGTGGACCGTCTGTTTGGTTGATGACATGTCTTATGCCATGTGGCAGGGGTGTCATGTGGGGACACATGTCACATGAATTCAGTGCCTTTTGGACCTCAACCTGTCCATTTCTGGGTGACACGTGGAACACATACCAAGGTTCCACATCACCATAGGTGACATCAACCTGCAATGTCATCTCCATGATTATGGCCTCCGGGAATGTCCAACATCTCTACCAGCGAAAGTGTCGAAGGCAGAAGTTGTGAATTCACGCATACCATCGATCTAATATTCCTTCGAGACTTTTCTCAACTATTATATCAAGCAGTGGAAGGATGGTATAATCACTTCGATAGGTATCACTACGGGGGAGTTGAACGACTCAGGAGTTGTAATATCCTGGAGTCCCAGAGTGCTGAAGTCCCGAAATGAATAAGGATCGTCCATCCCAACACTTGATTATGTCATGGTAATTGGAATAAATAGTCGAAGGATAGTGTAAATAGAGTTGTTAATCGACGATAAGTGGTCATCGTCACTTTATGACCACTTCGGAAGGTAAAACTCCAGGTGAGTTGAACGAATTGAGATTTGTAATGTCCCAGAGTCCCGGAGCACCGAAGTCCTGAACTAATTAAGGATTGTCCATCCTAATACCCGATTAATTCATGATTGTCGATTTTTTGGAGCCTCCAGATGGGTCGGGATCATCTAGTCAACAAGAGATTAAATCTCAATCGTCTGATCTACTAGTGGAGATAATATAGGTGCTTCGGTGAAGTGTACTTCGGGGAGTATTACTCTAGAAGAAGGCATGAATGTCGAAGTCCAGAGGACCTAGTTCCAACACCAATCTCATGCTAAGGTGAAGGGGTTGATGAGAGGCACGAAAGGCCTAGAAGTAAACAAGCTCATGAACACTTTTTCAAATGAGGTCATGTGTGGAAGAATGCAGAGAAAGGCGCTAAAGTGTGAATAAGCATGTGGGTTCGAGCCCATGGTCACAAGGAAAGTGGATTGAAGGAAGTTCCTATGAATAATTCTAATTTTGTACCAATTTAAATGGGATGTGGAATAATTCGACAAGATCCTGTTGCAAAACAAAAAAAAAGGGTGAAAGTGACTTTTTCGGGAAGCCATAACTTTTAGCTCAGATATCAGATTGGGGCAAGAGTATAATCGTTGGAAAGATTATTCAGAGGAGAATAAAATTGAATTGTTATAATTTTGAGAATGATAATATATTTCTTTATTAATTGAGAAAAAAGAAGACATGTAGCATAAAAATTTATAAAATGCATAATTCTAACAAAATGGTTGCTTGCACATTTTGCAAAATTAGGGGGTATAAACATATCAATTCAGTATAAGAATGAATATTCAAGAAATAGAAGAAGGAGAGGGTGTTTACAACCATGATAAAGAGGCCAAAGGGAAAAATATCAGTGTTGGTAATGCAGAGACATAATCAAATGGGCACAGGAGTAGAGGGGAGCAAGAAACATTATTAGAGACTGTGAGAAGCCTGAAAATAGAAGTGCAGAGTTACAAAGAAGACAATGAGAAGTTGATGAGAGAACAAAATCAGATAAATTCTCAAGTAATGCAAAGATTAAATTAGTTTCATAGGAAAAAAAAATGGATCAAACTTAATATGGGAGGAAGAGGGCAGATATCGTGAAAGAAGAGATAACTACAATAGAGCTAGTTATTCAAGAAGTGCTAGCAAAACTCATAGACATCACTCACCTCACTCGGCAAGGAAATTTTATGCATCGGAATATTTCATAAGAATCCTAGAAGTGTCTCTTGTTAGGCACCAAAGAACAAGACATGATTTGGACAGTTTGAAAGAAGAGTTGAGGAAGCTTAAGCCACCATACTTTGATGGTGAAAGAGAAACGGAACATGATGTTGAAGAATGGTTTCTTGGACTCAAGAGGTATTTTCAATTGCATAACTACTCATCAAACCTAGAATCCATAATTGGCACATACCATTTACATGGGAAAGTTGCTATGTGGTGGGATCAGCTGAAGAAAGTTGAGCACATTAATGATTTTCAGTTCAAGAAATATTTTTAGGAGTACCTTTCTGAACACTTATGTGATAAGAAAATGCAGGAGTTATTTGAACTCAAGCTGGGAAGCATGACCATGGAAGAGTATGAAAATAATTTCTTTGGATTTCTAAAGTATGTGGGGTTTATAAAAGATGAGAAAGTGAAAATACAAAGGTTTTTAAGTGGACTTCCATCATTTTATAAAGAGAATATTCAATATGATGAACCCAAGACTTTGACTGAGACCATCAGGAAGGATAAGTACCTGTATGAGCAAGAAAAGGGTAGAGAGTATTTGTAGAAATATTGGAAGGATAAGAAGAAGGAGAATTATAACCAGAGAAAGAAAGGATTCAAACCTCCTTTCACTAGAAATAACCCAAATAAAAATCAGCCAGACCAACCTACTAAGGATGAATCCAAGAGAGAAGACTCCTTTGTAAAAAGGGGAAGACCACCAATCCAATATTGGGGATGCAAAGAAGATCACCTGTACAAGGATTTCCCTCACATAAAATACAAATTGAAGACCATGCACAACATCCAACAGGATACAATAAAATAAGACATGTGAAGAATATATGCATCCTTAGATGATTGACAAGCATAGTATCAATCCAATATGATCGAGGTGGAAGGTAAGATCATTAATCATCTTGTTTCTATTTTAATTGATTCAGGAGAAATTCATTGTTACATTGATCCTAAAATAGTGGATAGATTACATTTGGAGAAAAGTAAGCTTGAAAAATCAAGTTTGGTTCAGCTAGCCACTAGAACCAAACGAAGGATCAATGATATGGTTAGATCTTGTTCCATAAGTTTGAATGAAGTGAATACTAATATTGATCTAAATATTATACCATTGGGGTCTTATGATATTATAATTGGAATGGATTGGTTGGAAAAGAATTATGTTGTCCTAGATTGGCATAACAAGACATTTACATGTCTTGATGAAGAAGGAAAGCATAGCACTGTGAAAGGAGTTCCAAGACCCATTTCTATAAGGGAGATTTCAACCTTACATCTAAAGAGATGTTTCAGAAAAGGATGGAAATTGTATGCATCCCATGTGGAGGAGACAGAAAAGATAAAAGGGCCAAGCCTTGAAGAATTTTCGGTACTATAAGAATTTGAAGATGTATTCCAAGAAATACCAGGGTTGCCACCAAAGAGGGAGATAAATTTCTCTATTGATTTAGTGCCAGGAGTTTCCCTGGTATCAAAAACACCTTACATAATGAGTACACCAAAATTAAAAGAATTGCAAATGCAATTGAAATAATTGTTGAAGAAAGGATACATACATCCAAGTGCTTCACCTTGGGGAGCACCAGTACTCTTTGTCAAAAAGAAGGATGGAACATTGAGGCAATGTATTGACTTTCGACACATGAATAAATCCATTGTAAAGAACAAATATCCTCTACTCAGAATTGATGACCTATTTGATCAGTTAAGAGGGGAAAAGATATTTTCAAAGATAGACTTGAGATCAAGATACCATCAGGTAAGAATCAAGGAAGAAGACATCCATAAGAATTCCTTTAGAACTAGGAAAAGAAAATGCGATGGCTGGAATTTTTAAGTGAATACGATTTTGACATCAAGCATATCAAAGGAAAAGAAAATAAAGTTGATGATACACTTAGTAGAAGAGTACATCTCATGCATGCTACAACCATTAATATGCATCAATCATATTTAAAACAAAGAATTTTAGGTGTTGTTGTTACAGATCAGCATTACCTACAGGTAAAAGAAAGCTTATAGGAAGAAAATGTACAACAGAAAATTAAAGAAAATGAGATGAAGGAAGATGGATTACTTATGCATAAAAATAGAATTTGTGTTCCTAGTTTCAGAGAACTTAGGAATTTGGTATTAAAAGAAATGCATAATGTTCCATATGTCAGACATCCCAGTTACTAGAAAACAATTGCAGCAGTAAAAAGCCAATTATTTTGCCATGAATGAAAAAAGATATTGTTGGTTACATTTCGAGATGTATGGAATGTCAGAGAGTGAAGGTTGAGCTTAGGCACCCAACGGGTTTGCTACAACCATTACCAATTCTAGAGAAGAAATGGGAAGTCGTAACAATTGATTTTATAACTAAATTTCTTAGGACAACAAGACAACACGATTCAATCATGGTAGTGGTTAATAAATTGACAAAGGATGCTCATTTTGTTCCTAAAAAAATGACTCATATAATAGCTAATATTGTAGAAATTTACATGAGGGAGATTGCTAGGTTGCATGGGATTCCTAAGGCAATTATTTTAGACAGATACACAAACTTTACTTCAAATTTCTTGAAGGGATTGTTTAAAGGATTTCATATAAATATGAACTATAGAAAAACATACCATCCACAGTCAGATGGGCAGACAAAATGAGTTAACCAAGTAATTGAAGACACGTTTAGGATGTATGTGTTGGACACACTGACCACACTTAGAGGGGGGTTGAATGAGTGTGGGGATCCTTTTCAAAACTTTTCCCCTTCACAAACTTCTTATTTATCAATCACCATTTACTCATTACTTATTATTGTCATTCATAACCAGTCAAATGTAAATATACATCAGCAATAGATAATGACAACATATATCATCAATAAGCCATCACCACAAGGAACACAAAGAACACAAGATGTATGTAAAATTTTCTTTTTATTACGAACTACAATCCCTGTGTTATCAACAACAACTGAATAGAGTACAACTCTACAAGAGCATCAGCTCTATAATGAAAGACTCGTCTTACACATTCAGCACCAACTGAGATGAGGCAACAATCCTCATGTATGTATGCAGCCAGTCTGTACTACAAATTGCATAACTCTTTTGAGTTACTAAGGGTTTTCTCTTCAAGATAAAATCAGATCCTCTGCAGCCTTCAATCACATTCACTTATGTCTTTCATTGTACAATATGAACCATAACCAATCACAAGACATCCAATCTCTCCAACAACTTACTTATGCTTTTCAACCATACAATATGAATGCTACTCAATCATGTATAAGAAACCATTATACTATAGCAATCATATCAGTACTGAATTATGAGAGGGTTGCTCACACCATCAACCAACACAAACAAAATCACAACAGCCATACCAAAAATGCCTTAAGCATTCACCATACAACAAGAATGAGTATCCATCAAGACAACTATGTGGCCATACTTTTTGAAACAGTGGATAGATCTGATGTATCTGAGCACTATAGACCTTCCTGGGAGCTTGATCTCAGAATCTATAACCTCTGCATATTCATCTTCTCAAGTTTCATATCTTTACCAACATGTATGCATCCTATACACTGCCAACCCACATACGTCTCAGTATGTATGCACCCTATACATAGTCAACCTGCGTACGCCTCAGAAAATAGGGTTTCTGAACTTCCAAAACGTTCGTCGTCGAGACCTAAGAATTATGGAAACTTTGATGCATCCATGAGATACTCCACTCAATATCTCTCTCAGAATAGATCTTCAAGATATGCTCAAGATATTCATTTCACAAGAGACCCTTGCCTTTTATTTATAATATCCAAGTACCTTCCTTAGGAGGATCTTCTAGGTCACTTTGCCCACATAGCAACTTTGTCCACATAATCACTTAAGTTCAATTTTTCCCAATCTTCCACTTGTCCATGTATCTAATAGCCACTTGACCACTTAATCCTCTTTCCTCATTTTAGGGTTAACCTTCTCATAACTACTTTCCATAAATAGAAAGTTCTCCGTTTACTTTATTATTTAAATAATCCTCCTTGACTTTGTCACTTCACTTTATTATTTAAATAATCCTCTTTGATTTTGTCACTTCACTTTAATATTTAAATAATCCTCCTTGACTTTGTTACTTCAATTTATTATTTAAATAATCCTCCTTCTATGTGAGCACATTTACTTCTTTGACCTTTTGGGGCTTCGAGCCAACATATGAGGGTCCTCCAATTTCGTAGGGCCATAACTCTCAAATCATGAGGAGTTATGTGATGTTCCACATACCACTGTAAATTGCATGACAAGAATTATCCATCTAGGATAGTTTCACTGATAAATCCACTGATCTTCATCTCATTAATCCATAATTAAGCATGGGTCCCTAACCATACTTCTAGGATAAATCAACCGCAAAGCGTATTCCTGTGAGGGATTTCACCATAAGGGGACCACTTTGGAGTTTGTCGCAAAGTGTCTTCCCATGAGGGATTTCACCATAAGGGGACCACTTTGGAGTTCATCCATTTGTACAACCATGAAAATACAATAATGAGTCATCTTTACATCAATATATCATTGTGACAATATATCATTATGACATTGTCCCTTTGTCATTGATTCCATGCATGATCACATGATCCAATGATCAATACATGAATGCATCAAACCATCAATGAAAACACATCAATACATCTTCATCTATGCATCATATATCAATGACAACTCATTGATCCATCTTCATCTATGCATGACATCATATAGCTATGATTCCACTTGACATCAATCCATTCACATCAAGGACAATACATACTTCATCAATATACTATGATAAAACATTGTTCATTTGACATCAATCAACATCAATCATTTGAAATAAAACCTCTGACCTTTGACATCATTCATTCATCCTTTGGCATCAATCAATTCCTTGACATCAATCCTTTGGCATCAATCAATCAATCATCCTTTGGCATCAATGACAACATTATTCAACAATCAACCCTTTTGGCATTGATGGCAATACCAACATTGATGTCAACACCAAATCATTGATGACAACATGTAGACAAGGCATTGTTCTACATCAATAGTCATCTCAATCACATCAATGTGACTGTCTCTCTCCCTTTGAAATCAATGGAAAACGGTCATTCTCCCCTTGGGGCTGCTCCCCCAACCTGAACTCTCCTTGGGGTTGCTCCCTGTGTCTGAATTTCTTTGATCTTCCTTTAAATAATCTCTCCCCTTTTGAACAAGGGATATCACTCTGATGTAATTATGAATATATATAGCTCATTCTCCCCCTGTGATCATCGCTTCCCTTGGAACTATGCCTATGTCCTATTTCTCCAAATATAGGGTTATTTTACCAAGTATGCCATTGATAAATATCTCCTCCTAGAATCATGGGAAGAAGAATGAATCCCCCTATGGGTATGTCTCCCCCTATATTATTTGCAATATGAACAATATTGTACCACTACAATATGCTTCTACTACAAATGCTACTGCTCAACTGGAACATAGATCAACCCCTCTTTCTATGACGATCCTTGGACCTGTCCATGTATCAAACTTGTGTCATACCATACATCGTGAAGCAAAAGATATGTCAAAAAAATAGAGAATCATGAACAAAAATATCAACCATGTACATCCTGTACCAAAATGTGTGCTCACCATGCACAACACCTAGGTACATCAACCATATATATCAACACCATACAATGTGCCAAAATATATCATCAATGGAATGTATCAACCATATGCCTTTACCAACATGTCAACCATGTGCTTTATGTCACTCGTGATATGCCTCCACCATGAAACAAGTTCCATGACCATATATCTCAATCAATCAAGTGTCTCAACTATATCATCCAATATATCATGTACCAAAGTATATGCTAATCAAGTGATACCAATGGTGTACTTTTTAGCCAAGTACTATCATCTAGAAATATACCATCTATGAGTGTACCAAGCATGTAGCACCACTTGTACCAAGAAAGTACATCAACCATGCACCAATACCACAACAAAATGAATCCTCATACATGTATTCCAAATCCAGCACAAAACATGTGCCAATCAAACTGCTAGTAGGTGCCTCTAACAATGTACTAGAAGTGTATCAATCATGCATCAACTATAGATCAAACTTATCAATTATGTACAACATGATCACCTCACCAACTCACCAACTACATGTTCCAAGATGTAGTCCAACCATATGTCAAATGCATGCACCAAGATATCCATCAAATATGCTTCTAATAATACATCATAAGATATATCAATAAAACTCAAATATGTACCATCCATGTACCCCAACAAATCAGCCTCAATCCTCCATTCACTACAGAAAATACTAAGCATCCAACAATACATGTACTAGTAGTGTGCTTCAATAGATCAATGACATCTCTAGCTAGCATCATCAAGATATATCATGTAACCAAGGTACCATAACTTCACAGTCATAACTAGAATTGTTCTTCAACAAACAATGCCTCAAGCCATACTCAAGGGTTAGTACCATGCATCCAAGATAGTCTTTCATCACTCAACCATATATCACCATCATACATATAAATATGTATGCCATCATGTAATCACGAGCACCTACAACAAACCATGTTAGATTCTGTAATAAACAATGTCAAATCCTGCAACACAATTTATACCATCACATCAAACTGCAACCCTTGTGCATAGCTCTTTTCCCAAGGCTTTACCACATATATGTTGCCTGCTGCACAGATAGCTCGTGTATGTATGTGACCTATTCAAGTTCATCCTGCATATGTATACGAATGTTACCACTGTAACTCATGTATGCTTGTGAATATGACACACATGAGCTTCCCTTATGGATTCCATTCTGCTCTAGTTGTTCAGTATTCTTCACCCACTTCTGAAGGTGTCCTTGCTTCTCAGAGCTTGAGCTCTGAGCTTCCATATTTTAAAAAATGTCTCCCTTCCTAACTTCATTCCTTATTCTAGTCATGCTATATGAAGTCCTCATCATGGACTTTCTTCTTGTGTTCCAACAATCCTGGGATTTGTGGCCAAATCCACTACAGCTGTAGCATCTCATGGTGTGACAGTGAACATCAATGTGTCCTACTTGATCACATCTCCAACACCTTATGGTGTTATGAAATCTTCCATTATGTTAGGTTCCTAACCCGCACATAGGTAGAACAATATATTCGGATGTAATAAAGGTCAATATTAATAAGGCCTTTCAATAAAATAGAATAAGGTGGATGTAAGAAGACCTAATAGACACTTCCGCTTCTAGAAGGATCTTCCTCTAGATGCTTCTTTTGATAGACATATTTAGTATAAATAGGAGTCGAGGGTATGAGAACCCTAGTTTTGAGATTATCGTAATAAAGCGTTGCTCGACTTGAGGTTTTCCCCTCAAAGAGGCTCATGAACATTGCTTTCTGAATCAAGTATTATTTCAGTTGTTGTTCTTATATCATTTTTGTGTTATTGTGGAGATTATGCTGGTTATATTATTGTTATTCTGCCATTTCTAGCATTTTATTTATGTACTGCATACTTTTTATATCTGGTATATTACAAGTGGTATCAGAGAACTTTACTTGGTAGAAATTGTGGGTAATTTTATTTTCAGGGTAGAGACGTATTCCAACATCTTTAAGCCATAGAGATCTGTTGTTACGTGCATAAACTCGTGGTTGAGGGATTCATACGCGCAGGAAATACAAGTGGTTCTTAAGCGCACATCTGTTGGCCACCCTTGTAACCCCTGTTGGTACCCCTTCAAGTGGTAGCGCATCAGATAGCACCTGTGTATGGATCGGCCTAGATTTCCTCAAGCCCTCTTTAGATAAACCGATCAGCCACCTGACTACTATAGTGCCATCGAGAACAATACTCAGAAAGATACTCTCTATTACCTGGGTAGTTGGGTAGTACGACTAAGGGTATGTTCTATATTCCTTAGTTAGTGCCCTGGGATATTGGGCCGAGTACTACTGTTGGACCCCGCACATATATCAGAGAGCTATAGCACAAGGAAAACCCTTTTCTGTAGAACCCTTGAATAACTAACCCTTGGGGGACAGAAACATAAACAAATTAAAATAGACAAGATCTATTGCCGCGCAACTGTGTTTGGGTTGCCAAATCACTACACTTTTCTTCCTAGTTAAGCATTTGGGGATTTCATCTCTGTAGTACTCTTCAGACCAGAGTATAACTCCACAGGTGTAAAAAAAAAAGACTGGAAATTTTTTCACCATTATTTGAGACCTATTCCATTGGATTCACCTCTTCTCCCTTATCACCTTCATACATATCATTTTTCGGAAAAAACATTTGACCCCACTAGCCCCTTTTTAGTTCCCTCGTCCTCATGGCCCATACCCATAGCCAAGAATTGGAAGCTCGCTTCAATACCTTGCAATCTAGTCTCACCACGACCCAACAAGAAGTGAAACAACTCAGTGCCAATTTTGAAACCATCAATACAACCATGCAGTCCTTAATGGAGGAAGTCAAACAAGAACTGACCAACCAGCTTGAATCTGTATTTTCATCACTCTGCACCAAACTGAAAATCCCTATAGATAACCCTTTCCCTGACTCACCTCCACATATTGACGATGAACATTCCTCTCATTCCCATAACTTTTAGCACCATCACTTTCAACGTGACCTACGCCTTCCGTGGGTGGATGTGACCAAATTTGATTTCTCGGACCCCACTGGGTGGGTAACCCAAATGGAACATTATTTATCTTTATATGGCATTACAGATGACTTGGCCAAACTCTTGTATGGTGTTCTCCATCTAGATCAAGAATGTTGGCAATGGTGGCAATAGAGAAAAACTTCCCGTCAAGGGTATATTGCTTAGAAACACTTTGTGGTTGAGCTTTATGAACGCTTTGACACTGAAACCAACCATTTGAGCCATTTGAAAAAGTTGAAACAATTAGGAATAGTGTAAGACTTTATAGCTACCTTTGACCACATAGATTTTCGAACAGAGGGTGTGACTGATGCCTTGTTTTGAGAGTGTTTTATCAATGGCCTCAAGGATGAGATTTGGGCCCATGTCCTCATGGCTCGACCTTCGAGCTGGGTGGAGGATACTAAAAGAGATAAAGAAGAACAACAGGTTGTATCTTCTCAAAACCAAAAACCCTCCTTTATCCCTCGCCCTAAACCTGTAAATCCCACTACTCCCTCTGCCCCACTAAAGATCCAAAAATTAACCAGGGCTGAAATGGTTGAACGCCAACTCAAAGGCCTTTTTTATAATTGTGATGACAAATATTTCCTGGGCCACAAGTGTAAGGAACAAAATCTTTTTATGGCCATCTCCAAGGATATTTCAGAAGAGGATGTTGAAACTCCCCTTGTGTTTGAGTCACCTAAAACCACTGACATAACCCCTCCCTCAGACCCTCCT
>JASDQU010817859.1:45603-56742 GCA_032191745.1 Picea mariana
ATCTCCAAATTGGTGACTACCACCTAAAATCCCATATGTTTTCTATCGACATGGGAGGTTGTGACATTGTGTTGGGTGCAGATTGGCTAAGGACTTTGGGTCCCATTCTCATGGATTTTAAGGAATTAACCATGCAATTCGACCAGGAGGGCCACCAATATAAATTCCAAGGCATCAGTGTTGGGTCACCTGAGATCATTAGTTCCCATCACATGGAAAATGGCACAACACCCCCTACCTCAGCAGGTTCTGCGTGACCTCCCGGTATTAGGATCGTTCTAAACCTTTCCTTGAGTCAGATTGACTCTTCAATTTTCCCCATAGGGAATATCTCACACACACAAGGGTGTATCCACAAGTCCTTATGATTTATTCCTACGTGATCAAACACAGGGTGCTAACTCTACACACCTAATCAACAAATATGATCAGGACTTTTACCGAAAAAGGAATTTCGGATTTCGCGACTTCGTGAATCCTGATGTAAGTTCCTTGACTCTTTAACCTCCAAAAACCCGAAATGTCAACAAAGGTTGACTCCTACAATGCACTGAACACACACCACTTGTTTCCCACTAATTTCGGATTTTCAAGACTTGAGCGAACAACCAACAATCATTCCTCTTCCCTTATGATTCACCGAATTCTGAAATTTCTCCTTTGGTGAGATCAATGACCTTTCGGGATTTTCGCCGAACCTTGACCACTCCTTTGACGTCCGCCACACGTATCCTTTGACTGATACTTGGGACCCACCTTTCAACATTTCTCTGTTTGTGATTTCGAGAGTTGTGTTGACCATGCAACTCTACCTCTTGAGTCCTAAAACCCCAAAACCTGATTGGGGCCCAACGGCTATTGTCCCTCAACCTTTCAGGAATTTTTCCTTTCTCTCTTCAAGATTTCGTGACTCGCGAAAATCCACAGCAGAGAGTTTCCTTACCTTTCGAATCTCTGATTCCTAAATTCCCAAAGCCTCACCTCCCATGTGATCTACGGCTAAGATCTTCCTTGATCCGATGGATCTGGATCTTTCGGGATTTCGCAGACTGGGAGTTTGAAAATCTCGATTCCAAAATCACAGCCTCCTCTAATTCCCGAACCCTGAAATGTCAAAATGTTGAAATGGGATCAATTACGATTATCCCCTGACCTAATCTCGGTCCATGTGACTACTTCCTCCGTGACCACAGCCCTACTCCAAAGACACGTCGTGTTTCGTGACTTCGGGGTTTTCAACGCAAAGTGCACCGCCTCCTTGTCATCGGAATTACTGAAATGTCGAACCCCAAAATGTCGAAATGTCAAAATTCCACTCCAAAGGAGAATCAATGGCTCCTGTTGCTTCTCATCCAATGGTTGCTACTCCTCCTAGGTTTTAGAGTGTTGGATGACACTTTCTTAATCCCCTCACTTCTTTGAGAGATCCAATGGCTCATGGCATTTTGCACTCTCCACGAAGCATCTCCACCATCCAATTCATCTCCTGTTACCCCTTTCGTGATTCGTGACTTGGAGAAACCAAGGATCTGGCCTACACTCCAACCTCACGATTCCCGAATTCACGAAAATGATCCAATGGCCAATTGGATTTTGCACTTCTCCATGAAGAATCTCCACCGTCTGTTTTATCTCTTCTCCTGCGTGACCTCCCAGAGGTTAAAATTTGTGCGCCTTCCTCTGGATCCGATGGCTATCAGCCCTTTGCACTAGATCTGATGGCCCAAATCTGTTTCTCTTCCTTGTGCACTTTCCTGTGTGCATCTAGACGTAGACTTCAATGACTTAGATCTCACCTCCCCAGCTGATCTAACAACAGTTGTTCTCTACCTTGAGAATTCCCTTCTTCCTTTCCCTTGGAATATTTCTTGCTCCAAAAGGCCTCAGCCTCTGTCTCTGCTGCAAAGCCTGTAACCTTGGCTCCCGCCTGTATTCTAAGAGGTGTTCCTCCTCCTGAGATTTATTTCTCTGAATCTCAAAGGTTCCTTCGAACTCTGCAACCTCTTACAGGACCTTTGCATGAAATGGTGCTATCTCTTTTGAGATTATTTATGGCTCTAACCTCAAAGTGTCTCTGTCCCTTTCTCTCCTTGAAGGGATGTAAGTGCCCTCTGGCAACTTCCTGCTCAAGCATGCTTTGTTGAGCCTACAGGGTGTTCAGTAACCCTATGAGTGTCTCCTCCTATGACACTTCTCTTTTCTATGAACTCAAACAAGAGTTCCTTTTGTGCACACTTGAACCAACTCAATGCCCACCTGGCAGAGTTCTCTGGAATCCTCAGTGACTTTGTCTTCTCACCGAACTTGAAATAGAGTTCTCCTCAATGCATCCTGTGCATTTACTCAATGCCCTTCTGGCAGATCCTTTACAGAATTATCGACAATTCTTCTTCTTCTCTCTATGCTCTCCTCTGCACAGTTTCTCCTTCAAGGTGTTCATCAACCTTGAGGCTTCCTCCTTGAGTCAATTACTTTAGCTAGTGCACCCTCCTGGCACGTCTTTGTCTGAAATTCTGTAGAATTCAAAAGTGCACTCCTGCACTGGTTTTCAAAGACCATGGTACTCTGTCATGCACTCTTGCATGAAACCACAAAGAATCCAAACATGAAATCAAAGAACTCTCAGACAGGAAAATCTATCTATCCCTGCAAATGCACATCTACATACATCTACATATCATCAACACATAAAGACATTCATTCATGAACTCACAAACACATGAACAACAACATGCAGGAAAAACTCCTCTTGTTTGTATTAATCAAGAATTCCTGATTACAATGTGTTCGAGCTCAGACTGCAACAGAGTCTCGACTCCCCTCTCCTATCTAACCTATTCTCTGTTCTACTCTCCGAACTAAATCTAGATACAAAGAAGATATTTTTTACAAAGAGGGGCTCTTCGATCTCTTCCCTCCATCTCACCAACTCTCATTAATTTACATTCAATTACATTGAATGGTTGTCTAGTCCGAATGGGATCTATATCTTAGCCTTACAACCATTTAAGGCAATTTTAAAATTTTGAAAAATGAGAGGGATGCGTCTCTCTCCTTCCATTGAATGTGCACTTTGATGCGTTGGTTGGATGACACGTAGCTGGCTTGGAGCGATGCTCCTGCATCATACTCCTCTGCTATGAAAAATTCATGAGCTCCTGCTCATGAGCTTCCCAGCATGGTTGTCAAAATCCACCTGGATCCCAAACAGTTCTTTGGGCTATCCATCCACTCCATCGCTTCGCTCCTGCTATTGCATCTACTACCCTGCTGCTATTGCAAGTCCCTTGTTGTTTAGCTTCCCTTTGTTGACTGCTTCTACTGATCTAATCATCAACCTTCTGATCCCCTCAATTATCTCGTCCAGTTGCTCCCAGGGTTGGCTCTCCTTTTGCAGTCTGCTCCGTTGCACTTCTTCTCTGCAAATGGGCAGATCATCCCGATCCCCCGTGTTATCTTCTTCATCTGTGGCCTCAACTTTCCACCCTGCTACAAAATTCAGCTCTGCAGCCTTATCTTCTTGACTAATTTGTTGTTCAATCATCTACTTTGATAGACTTGCTTCTACCATTTGGCCTTGTGCTAGTTGAATTCCATCTTCCTCCAACTGCTCCTCAGACTAGAATTCTCCTTCGTCTTCTGTTGTATGCCTCGACACTAGAGTTATCATCTGTTCAGCTCCCTAGATGAAGTTTTTGAGCAATTTCTTTGAATGCTCTTCTCTTGAAATATCCATGACTGTCTTCTCATGGTATTCATCTACTAGTTCTGGATGGTTTAACCAATCCTCCAGCATTTCTAACTCAAACTCCCATGGAGTGAACATCTTATTTGCATGCTCTTCTTCTACTGGGGCAGATTTTGACGTCTGCTCCATTTCTTCATTCTCTTTGACAGTCTCTATTGGTTGTCCTTTTGTTGTTGTACCCACAACATCTTCCCTGGCCTCATCTTGGCTGCTTGGTAGGAATATCCAAATTCCTCCAATGATCAAAAACTTTTCTGACCTTTCTTCTCTGTCAGCTCCTCTTGCTAATATGAACTCACCTCTGAGTTCATCTGCTCTCCCTTTCCCACTTGGTAGTATAGGATTTCTTCTCTGCCCTCCTGGAAGTCTCTGAGATCCTCCAATGATCCCATCTCATTGCCCATATAGCAATCTAAACCTTCTTCACTTCTTTCCTGGAAGTTCACGAGATCTTCCAGTGATCTCTTCTCCTCATCATCACTGAGATTTCTCCCAGTCTCTGGTTCACAAGTGTGAACCGCTCCTTCTTTATCACCAAGGCTTCTAACACGCCTTATCCATTCCTTCAGCAATCTCCGCTACCTTCGGGCCAATAAATACTGAACTGGCCACCTTACCCTTCTTTTTATGGGCCATTCATATACCCAATGCGGCTTTGCATCCTGTTGCATCTGCAGTGCAAGCTCTTCCATTCTCGCCCTTATCTCAACGATCTCTTCATCCATCTCATATTTTCTCTGATGTTGATGGTTCTTCTTTCCACCGCGTCCATGGCCTTGAGTAGACATCTTCCTGTTCTTGTCTTCCCTCTTGGAAAACTTGTTGTTGTCACTCTGCAACAGTGAGTGCTTCTAGCCTTTCCTACAGTCCTCCTGACTGTCTATTGACTACTGCACACCTTGCAACAATCATCACAGAGCTTCAACACTCTGTCTTCCTTTTCCTCTGGCTCCCTCTGCCTACAATATATATACAAAATCAAGCTCTGATACCACAACTGACGCAGCACCCCCTGCCTCAGCAGGTTCTGCATGACCTCTTGGTCTTAGGATCGTTCTAAACCTTTCCCTAAGTCAGATTGACTCTTCAATTTTCCCCACAAGGAATATCTCACACACACAAGGGTGTATCCACAGGTCCTTATGAGTTATGCCTACGTGATCAAACACAGGGTGCTAACTCTACACACCTGATCAACAAATATGATTGAGACTTTTACCGAAAAAGGAATTTCAGATTTCGTGACTTTGTGAATCCTGATGTAAGTTCCTTGTCTCTTCAACCTCCAAAAACCTCAAATGACAAAGAAGGTTGACTCCTACAATGCGTCGAACACACACCACCTGTTTCCCACTAATTGTTTCTTTTCGGGACTTGAGCGAACAACCAACAATCGTTCCTCTTCCCTTATGATTCCCCAAATTCTAAAATTTCTCCTTTGGCAAGATCGACGGCCTTTCTGGGTTTTCGCCGAACCTTGACCACTCCTTTGACATTCGTCACACGTATCCTCTGACTGATACTTGGAACCCACCTTTTGGTGTTTCTCTCTTAGTGATTTTGCGAGTTGTGTTGACCGTGCAACTCTACCTCTTGAGTCCCGAAACCTCGAAACCCAATTGGGGCCCAACGGCTATTGTCCCTCAACCTTTCAGAAATTTTTCCTTTCTCTCTTCAGGATTTCACGACTCACGAAAATCCACAGCAGAGATTTTCCTTACCTTTCGAATCTATGATTTTCAAATTCCCGAAGCCTCACCTCCCACGTGATCTACAACTGAGTTCTTCCTCGATCCGACAGCTCTGGATCTTTCGAGCTTTCATGAACCAGAAGTTTAAAACTCTCAATTCCAAAATCACAGCCTCCTCTACTTCCTAAACCCCGAAATGTTGAAATGTTGAAATGGGCTCAATGATGATTATCCCCTGACCTAATCTCGGTCCATGTGACTGCTTCCTCCGTGACCACAGCCCTACTCAAAAGACACGTCGCGTTTCGCGACTTCGTGGTTTTCAACGCAAAGTGCCCTGACTCCTTTTCATCGAAATTTTTGAAATGTCGAACCCTGAAATGCTGAAATGCCAAAATTCCACTCCAAAGGGGAATCAACGACTTTTGTAGCTTCTCATCCAATGGTCGCTACTCCTCCTAGGTCTTAGAGTGTTGGATGACACTTGCTTAATCCCCTCGCTACTCTGCGAGATCCAACAACTCACAAAATTTTTCACTCTCCATGAAGCGTCTCCACCGTCCAATTCAGCTCTTGTTACCCCTTTCATGATTCATGACTTGGAAAAACCAACGATTTGGCCTGCACTCCAACCTCACGATTCCTGAATTCATGAAAATGATCTAATGGCCCACGGGATTTTTCACTTCTCCATGAAGCGTCTCCACCATCTGTTTCATCTCTTCTCCTGTGTGACCTCCCAGAGGTTAAACTCCGTGCACCTTCCTCCAGATCCGATGGCTATCGGTCCTTTGCATTAGATCTGATGGCCTGGATCTGTTTCTCTTCCTTGTGGGATTTCTCTTCCTAGCAGAGCCTTTACAGAATTCTCCACAATTCTTCTTCTCCTCTCTATGCTCTCCTCTTCATAGTTTCTCCTTCAAGGTGTTCAGCAATCTTGAGGCTTCCTCCTTGAGTCAATGACTTTAACTAGTGCACCCTCCTGGCACGTCTTTTTATGAAATTCCACAAAATTCAGAAGTGCACTCCTCTATTGGTTTTTAGAGACCGCAGTACTCTATCATGCACTCTTGCATGAAACCACAAAGAATCCAAACCTGAAATCAAAGAACTCTCAAATAGGAAAATCTATCTATCCCTACAAATGCACATCTACATACATCTACAACATATCATCAACACATAAAGACATTCATTCATGAACTCACAAACACATGAACAACAACATGCAGAAAAAACTGCTCTTGTTTGTATTAATCAAGAATGCCTGATTACAATGTGTTCGAGCTCAGACTGCAACAGAGTCTCGGCTCTCCTCTCCTATATAACCTATTTATTGTTCTACTCTCCAAACTAAATCTAGATACAAAGAAGATATTTTTTACAAAGAGGGGCTCCTCGACCTCTTCCCTCCATCTCATCAACTCTCATTAATTTACATTCAATTACATTGAATGGCTGTCTAGTCCGAATCGGATCTATATCTCAGCCTTATAACCATTTAAGGCAATTTTCAAATTTTGAAAAATGAGAGGGTTGCGTCTCTCTCCTTCCATTGAATGCGCACTTTGATT
The DNA here is from genome assembly GCA_032191745.1 of Picea mariana. Taxonomy (NCBI): domain Eukaryota; kingdom Viridiplantae; phylum Streptophyta; class Pinopsida; order Pinales; family Pinaceae; genus Picea; species Picea mariana. The sequence goes on from JASDQU010817859.1 coordinate 52,617, forward strand.
TGTTGGCTGGATGGCACGTAGCTGGCTTGGAGCGATGCTCCTACATCATAAAAGATGCTCAAAAAATGTCATTCCAGTGTTATTGCCCAACTCCATGTCATACAAGCAACAGAGACACCCTCGGTGCCGCAAGACCTCCAAGACCTCCTCTCTAAACATCAAATGTTATTTTCCACTCCTCAAGAACTCCCTCCTTCCTGTGGTGTTCATGATCATTCCATTCTCCTTGTACTCGGAAACCTTCCTCCCAATATCTGTCCGTATTGCCACCCCTTTTCACAAAAAAATGAAATTGAGAAAATGGTCCAGGAACTCCTTAGTGCAGGCGTTATCCGTCCTAGTACGAGCCCCTACTCTTCTCCTATAGTCATGGTCCTAAAGAAAGAAGGTTCTTGGCAAATGTGTCTTGACTTCCGTGCCCTCAACAAACTGACCTTTAAAGACAATTTTCCCATTCCTGTCATTAATGACCTCCTGGATGAATTGAGTGGTGCCCAATTCTTTACTAAACTTGATCTTCTCTCGGGATACCACCAGATACATATGAAAGAGGCAGACATTCCCAAGTCTATTGCCTTTATAACTCATGAGAGCCACTATGTTTTTTTGTTCATGCCCTTTGGCTTGTGTAATGCCCCCTCCACCTTCCAAAACCTCATGAATCATGTCTTCCATCCTTTTCTCTATCATTTTGTCTTAGTTTTCTTTGATGATATCCTCATCTATCACAAAACCTAGACATACCATCTTACTCATGTGGATCGATTTCTCCATCTACTCTCTCAGCACCAAATTTTCCTGAAATAGTATAAATGTTATTTTGGCGCCTCAGAAGTAGAATACTTGGGTCATCTGGTTGGCAAGGATGGCATCAAGGTGGATCCAAAAAAGATTGAAGCTATGCAAGACTGGCAGCACCCAAAGACTCTCAAAAGCTTGTGGGGATTTCTGGTCTTAACAGGGTATTATCGCAAGTTTGTTAAGAATTATGGAAATATTTCAGCACCTCTCACTGTTCTCCTCAAAAAGAACTCCTTCACTTGGACTCCAGCCGTTGCTCAATCTTTTCAAACCTTCAAGATGGCCATGTGCACCACTCTAGTTCTGGCCCTTCTTGATTTCACAAAGACCTTTGTGTTGGAATGTGATGCCTTGGGGAAAGGAATTGGTGTTGTTCTTATGCAAGAGGGTTGACCTCTAGCCTTTACTAGCAAGCAACTATCTTACAGGAATCTGGGCAAATCCATCTATGAAAAGGAAATGATGGCTATTCCGCACGCCATTGATTTGTGGCACCCTTATCTATTGGGGCAACATTTCCAAATTAAGACCAACCATCAAAGACTCAAGTATTTTTTGGAACAACGCATTTCCTCCCCAGAGAAACAAAAATGGGTGACTAATCTCTTTGGATATGATTATGAGATCATTTATAAGAAAGGCAAAGACAATGTGGTGGTGGATGCACTTTCCTGAAAATATGAAGATGAAGGATCCCTTTTTTCTCTTTCCTTCATTGTACCAGATTGGCTCCAAGCCTTTCGCCAGGAATGGCTACAAGATCCCAAATGTTCGCATCTAATCTAGCAATTGCATTCCAATGCTCCAGCTTCCCCAGGGTACTCTTAGCTCCATGATGAGCTTCGATACAAAGGTCATTTGTATTTAAGTAAACAATCAAAGCTTAAATCCACAGTACTTTCTGAGCTTCATGCTACACCCACAACGGGGCACTCCAAGTTTACCAAAACCTATGACAAGGTCAAACGTTCTTTTTTCTGGGATGGTATGAAACAGGACATCCATAATTTTGTTGTTGAATGTGATGTGTGTCAAAGCAACAAGGGAGAAACAGTCAAATCTCCAGGCATACTACAACCGCTTCCAATTCCACCTGCTATTTGGAAGGATATCTCTATGGACTTTATTACCAGCTTACCCAAATTGGGAAATAAATCAGTCATAATGGCGGTTGTTGATCGCCTTTCCAAGTATGCTCATTTCTGTGCTCTTCAACACTCGTTTACAGCATCCACGGTGGCTTAAATTTTCATGGACCAAGTCTTCAAGATTCATGGAAAAGTGCACTCTATTGTTTCTGATCGTGACCCAACTTTCACATGCAACTTTTGGTAAGAACTATTAAAGCTACAGGGCACCCAATTGCATCTTAGCACAGCTTATCATTCTCAGACTGATGGTCAAACAGAAGTTGTCAACAAGTGTTTGGAAACATATCTGAGGTGTTTTGCCTTTGAAAAGAAAAATAAGTGGGCTCAATGGTTACCCCTAGATGAATGGTGGTACAACACTTCCTACCATACATCTACACGCATGACTCCTTTTGAAGCGGTATATGGATAGAAGCCACCTTCAGTTCTCTCATACTTACTGGGTACCTCGAAGGTCGAGGTGGCTGACCAAACACTTACAGTTTGAGAGGATGTTCTCCATACCCTCAAAGAGAACTTGGTCATGGCACAGAATAACATGAAGCAACAAGCATATCAAGGTCACTCTTAACGCTAATTTGCAGAAGGGGATCAGGTGTTTCTGTGACTGCAACCTTACAAGCAAACTTCCCTCAAGGTCGAGCATTGTTAGAAGCTAGTGCCCAAATTTTATGGTCCTTATACAGTTCTCAAGCATGTGGGAAAAGTAGCCTATCAGTTAGCTTTTCCCAGTCATTTGAAGCTACATCTTGTTTTTGATGTTTCATGCTTAAAGAAGGTGATTGGAACTAGGTGCCAAATTCAAACCAACCTTTTTGAGTTAGCTAAAGAAGAATCCATTTGGCTACAGCCAGAAGCAGTTTTGGAGTAGCGTGAGTGTTGCCTATGTCAGAGAACCATCAAGGAAGTGCTAGTCCAGTGGAAAGATACAACTCCAGCAGATGCCACTTGGGAACCAGCTACCATTCTGCAGCAATTTCCACATCTCAATCCTTGAGGACAAGGCTATTTTTAAGGGGGGCGGACATGTTAGGGTCCTAACCCGCACATAGGTAGAACAATATATTAGGATGTAATAAAGGTCAATATTAATAAGGCCTTTCAATAAAATATAATAAGGTGGATGTAACAAGACCTAATAGAATCTTTCGCTTCTAGAAGGATCTTCCACTTCTAGAAGGATCTTCCTCTAGATGCTTCTTTTGATAGACATATTTAGTATAAATAGGAGTCAAGGGTATTAGAACCCTAGTTTTGAGATTATTGTAATAGAGCGTTGCTCGACTAGAGGTTGCCCCCTCGAAGAGGCCCATGAACATTGCTTTCTGAATCAAGTGCTATTTCAGTCGTTGTTCTTATATCATTTCTGTGTTATTGTGGAGATTATGTTGGTTATATTACTGTTATTCTGCCATTTCTAGCATTTTATTTATGTACTGCATACTTTTTATATCTGGTATATTACACATTATTTCTCCTTGCATAAGATCTGCATTCCAAAGCTCAATGACCATATTCATTACATGAATAACATTGACCATGAAAAACACTTTCATACCTTTGCTTTAGTGTCCATCCCTTTTGAGGTGTAAAGATGGCTTCTTTATGTGTTCCTTGCTTTGTTCTTTTGAAATTTTATTTTCCCTGTGTAGATGGTTGACTTGCAACATTGTCTTCATCCTTTGAGAGAGGAACTTACCTCATGCTTCTTTGAGGTTCTTGCTTCAAAATTTGTAGCTTCACTCTTGTATCCAAGACCTGATTTATCATATTCAAGAATTTGTTGGACTTCTCCACTTTCTTTCTAAGATTAACAACTTCATATTCTAACTTATGACATGACTCTTGCTTTTCATTTAATTGTTTCTTCAATAGTTCCTCTACCCTTTTGGCTTCTTCAATTTGGGTCTTGAGATGGACAATAATTTTAAGAATTTTACTAATTTCATCATCTACCTTCTTATCTTATTTTCAATTCTTTAGTCTTGTTATCTCTTCTTCCTTTTCTTATAATTGTAAGTTTTAAACCTGCGAAGTAAAGCAATGCATATAGATTCTCAAGCAATACATAAATTAATCAATGGCTCATACCCTCAACTGGGAAAACCTTTCTTATTTTCATTATATCGAATTTCACCATTCGCCATACAATATATACAATGTTTTTAGGTATT
>JASDQU010817862.1:2141-18454 GCA_032191745.1 Picea mariana
GATTATATATATATATATATATATATATATATATATATATATATATATATATATATATATATATATATAGTGCCTTTGTTAAATACCATATGGGAGATGCAAAATTTATAGTAGCTTTGTTAAATATCATATGGGAGATAATTTTTTAAGATTATCTTTTAATTCATGTTTAAGGAGACTCGAGAAAGACTCTTTTTAAAATTATTTTGAATAATTTATACAATATTTATTATATAATAATTTATTTAATGATGGATTGGATGGTCAAGCCAAATTGATGGCTAAATCAAAGGTTAAAGTGGTCGACTAGAAATTTGAAGGTTAAAGTGGTTTACTGAAAAGTTTATTCTTCTTAGTGATTTTAATATCCAAAGACAATAATTGACTTATTACAGTATCAAATGCATTTAGGTGCTGTTATTAATCTCTCATCACTCATCCTTAGAAGGTACAACTTCTAAAGAAGCAAATTACTTACTAGGGATTTCGACTAGCACAAATTCCCCAACATATCCCAAGTTTTAAATTTGTAATATCTTCGCATGAGACATTCACCAAGACATAGTTGAATCATACTCATTTCCTTCATGTCGAGTCTCTCCCGCTCTTCCTTTGACATTCCTTTTGGGAATGTTCCAGGATCTACAATGGACCATTGTTCTCTATCTACAAGGAGATCTTCCATTTTAAGCTTCCACATCTCAAAATATGTCCACTAAATTTATCAATCTCAATCCTCTAATAGCCTACCATTCTTTTAAGCACAACTTTAATATCGTGTCCTTGCAACTCCCACTAGACCTAAGGTTTAACACATATTCAAGATCCTTTCAATCTTGATCTAATCATTTCCAACATTGATGATAAGATGTTGGAAATACATGATCCATATTTATAAATGGAATGAAATGAAATACATAGTTATACATAAAAAAGAAGAAGATAGAATGAAACTTGACTTCTATTAATGAATGAAATGTTTGAATTGTAAAAAAACATATTGAAACAAGTTCGCTCGAATGGTGGTAACTTATCTTTGAGAAGAGATGTGACGGCTACATGCATTTGCTAGAGTTAAATACAATGAGGTTGAAAAGCCTTTTTATCATAAAGAAGTAATGCGGAAACCTTAAACATCCAAAAAACTAACCCTAAGAGATGAAACGTCAAAAGGCTTATGGGCCGTGATGGGGTTAGTTGGTATGCCAACTTCCTAGGGTTGTAATTTTTTGCACATGATCTCTATTTGGCATGCTCGATATCCCATTGGAGAGGTGTAGCCAATAAGTACACATTCCGATCATCCCAAACCATGCCTTTGGCTATCGTCTAGGAATTGTTGTTCCTAGAAAATGATGTTTAGGGCCTCAAAATGGCCCTGGAAGTTTAGGACCCGAAAAAGTGTAGAAAAGATGCCAAAATGAAAATTTTTGCTTTGATCTAGTGGAATAGGTGGGTGGACACCAATATCCACCTCGATCAATCCTCCCCTCTTACGAAGAAATGGTCTCCATTGTGATGAGTTCCCCCATTAGATGTGGAAACTTCTTTTGAACTTGGCCCCGAGTGAGCCAAGTTTTGCCTTGGTGTAGGCGTTTCCCTGCTTTGACAACCCAATAAAGCTATATCCTCTATTGGTGAGTGCCCTTAACCCATGTGTCCACATTTTGATCAATGGTTTCATGTTCCATATAGTTAGGGTTGAGCTCTATCAGTGTCAACTGCTCTGATATCTCTGATGTGTCCAATAATGGTGGAAAGTATGGCCAAAGGAGGTCCACATTGAACATCAGGTGCAAGCTAAGGAAGGGGGGAATACCTAGCTCAAAAGCATTGTCACCCATAGTCTTGGTGATGGTGTAAGGACCATAGCGAAATTGGATGAAGCTTTTGATGGGGTCCTGTAAGGTGCTCCTTATGCAAATGTAACCAAACCCTGTCTCCCACCTGAAACTTGTGTGGCACCGAGTGTTGATCATGGAACTGCTTGTACTTAGCATTGGATTTCTGCAAAATATCATGGACCTATTGGTAGATGTGTTGAATTCATTCAATAAAATTGGTGGCTTTGTCAGCGTCACACTGAACATGGGAATATTTTGCTTGTGTGGTCGCAAGGGGTAGTGAGACATTAATGGGACCCAATGGTTGAAACCCTAGCCCCAACTGAAAGGGGTTATGGCCGATCAAGATATGTATAGCTCTGTTGTAGCTATGTTGAACATAGGGGAGAATCTCATTCCATGTGCATGGATGCTTGGAGTTGTACTTGTGCAATATATGCATGATCATCCTATTGATGACCTTTGTCTGGCCATGAGTTTGGGGGTGGAAGATAGTGGATTTGGTGAGTTTGGTGTCCAGCAATGACTAGAAGATCGACCAAAATGTGCTTAAGAACCTGTTGTCATGATCTCAGATGATGGTTTGCGGTATCCCAAAATGTTCCCACACTTGTTCGAAGAAGAGATTGGCAGTGGCCTCCACTGTGATACTCTTCTTGTAGGATGTTAGAATGACCATCTTAGAAAATTGACCAACCGCCACAAAAATACTGTCATTTCCCTACTTGGTTGAAGGAAGGCCAAACATGTAGTCCATCAATATGGATTCCTAGGGCTTGTCGTAAGTAGGAAGATGGGTGTACATGCCTTGCTTCTTAATGGATGGTTTGGAAATAGCGCAGGAAGTGTAAGACCAAATGTACTTGTTGACTTCATGTTGAAGTTTTGTCCACTGTAAATACTTCTTCAACACTTCCACCGTCTTTTCCACACCAAAGTGTCCTTCCATCCGACTATAGTGATATTCCTAAATCAGCTTCGTCTGCTCTCTTGAAGGAACATCGATATGGACCATATGGCACAACAGTCCATCCTGAAAATGAAATTCAGTGACGAGTTTTCCTGTGCCCAACTTCTGGTAAGTGGTAGAGAATTCAATATCACTCTCGTAGAGTTGGGGCCACCTAGAGGCCTCATGTCCGCTGGAGTGGAGCACCATTGTTAATGTTACAACTGGAGGTTGAATGAGGCAGTTGAAGACATGATTGGTGCTCCCTGTATTTTATTTGATGTTAATTCAGTGGAAAAGGTGGATGGCCTAAGTGAGAGTTCAGGTTTAAAAATATGCCACAACAGAAGCATGTAAAAGGCAATCCTAACTCATAGAATGAAGGACATATTTGTAAGGAAGGCTGACCTTAAGACACTTAGTCCAATATGTTGGAAAATAAAGGTAACGAGAAGTTTAAGAAATACACCAGAAAGTGGTGTGATTTCCACAAAATCCCCTGGAACAACATCGATGAATGTCGCTCGAAACAGTCATTGGTGGTCAAGATCAAAGAAAACGAATTAGAAACTGACTCATACTTTGATTTAGATCACAATAAATGGAAAAAGATCATCGATGCAGAATCCACTACTACCATCATGGCTACAACAACACAGCCAAAAGAACTAGATGAGTTTGAGGAGGGGGAGTGCCTCTTCCACTCGCAGATGTGGGTAAAGGGGACCCCACTGCATTTCATTGTTGACAATAGTAGTCAGAAGAAATTGATCTTAGCTGAGGTTGTCAAGAGATTGAAGTTATAAATTATTCCACACCCCCAACCATACACCATTGGATGGTTGAGCCGGGGATGAGACATCCATGTTAGCTAGTAGTTCCGCTTGTCCCATGGCATCAAGCCCTTCAAGAATGAGGTAGTGTGTGATGTTTCCCTTTTTGAAGTCTATGATGTTATTTTAGGAGAACTATATACGTGGAAACATCATGCTATATATAAGTCATGACCCCAAAGTGTCATTATTATTGTGGGAGGTCATCCCTATAGGGTACTAGAGGAAGCTTCGACTACTTCCACTTCATCGATCTCAAAAAAACACTGAAACAAAGTAATCTCTTAGACTACAAAGTTTCCCCCCTTCATGATCCAGTCATACAGTGAACAAAGGGTCACTACGAACACTATAGCCTCGTCCCAAGAAGTTTCTATCCAATAGAAGTAGGTCGACAAGATTGTAGAGGAGAAAGAAGAGAATGAGAGTCTTCCATATGTTTAACAGAGCTCTATTGGCCACAACCATTTTTAGGTGTGCTTGGGGTTCCAACCATTATCCCCCATTGATATATCTCTTCTTCCTACATCTTCACCGACATAGTCCTCCCACACTCAGCCCAAGGAAAATCATGCAACTAGATCTGTTGAACGGATCCAACACCTTCAATGGGTTCATGATATCCTTCCACAAGAAAAGTACAAGCAAGACATCTACTTCAACAAGGCAAGCGACTCACCAAGGTTCAAATTCAGTATAATTTTCCCCATCTCCCGAGGGAGCCTGGTGCAATGCAGACCATTGCTTCCTAAGGGGGGAGGAATGATCCAGGTGAATCTTGGTGGCCATCCAACTTTTTCACTGAATCAACATTTTGAGCCCATCGTTTTGATAAACCATGATATTCACCATTTTGATGGGGAATGGAATCTAATTCCATCTTCATTTGTTAATTACATACATCATGTAATGATTTCCTAGTGGTCTTATGTACATGCATACGACATAGCATTAATGCAATCGATCCCATTATAAATCCATAGATAAGCGTGCTTGGGATAGAGTAGTACTGAGATGGGTGACCTCCCATGAAGTCTTAGTGTTTTACATGCCTATGAAATTTTATAAACTTAGACCAATTTATCCCACATGCATCATTGGAATTGTTCTCCTCTCAATCTCTCATATAGAGGTGAAAGAGGCCCTTTAAGCATGCAATAGAGTGTGAAGTAAATATTTTTGTGAATGAAGTGTATCCAAAATCTCTTTCTTTTAAGAGATAAGCTACCCCATTTTGTCAGTTTGTGTTCTACAATGTTTTTCTATCTTATTCATTAATAGAAGTTGGGTTTCATTGCATTTTTGTGTTCTCTGCTATATATATTTTTTTCTCATTTCATTCTCAGCATAAGATGGATCAATACGGTAAATATGGGAATTATAGAAGTGATTGTAGGACAAAATTGACTGAGAACAATCCAAGATCCATCGAGAAGCAATCGAATAAAATAAAGACTACTTCATACAAAGGAAAAGATTTGTACCTGACATCGAAGAATACACAGTCAGAGCATGATGCTTGGTTGATCAACATAGGTGAATATTTTCATATGACACCTCACAAGGAATGGTTTTGTGAATATGAGAAATATGAAGGAAAATATGTATTCTTGGGGACAACTTGAAAACCAAAATTATTGGACGAAGTAGATTTCAACTATTGCTACATGATGGAAGGAGTATAACCCTCCTAGGTGTGCTACATATTGCAGGTTTGGAAATAAATATAATATATGCCAGTAAAATGAGTGATGCGGACGTGCATACTTCATTTAAGAAAGATTCATGCAAAATGGTCAAGGGAGAAATGGTGTTAATGAGAGGAGTTTAGATTGGAACCCTGTACAAGTTGTTGGAAAGTGTTGGCTCAACTGGATGCAATAGAACTAATGTTTCTTAGTTCTACTCAACTATGATTCGACTCGACCTGACTATGACCAACTCGACTATTCCTTGTCTAGTCAACCCGACCATCTTAAGGGACCAGAGGATGGGACATATTGGAGAATTTTTTTTTGATATATTCACAAAAAAGGTATGGTTGGGCTTGCATAATATTTTTGGGAAGAGGCGGTCGACACTGCAAGATATTTCATAAATAGGACTTCATCATTAGCACTAGTCGACACGACTCTACATGAGGTATGGTTTGGTTATAAACCTTCTCTCTCACATATCAAAGTTTTTGGCTGAGATGCATTTGTGCATATTCCCAAGGAAGAGATGAACAAGATGGAAAATAAGGCATTTAAGTGCATCTTCATCAGCTACAAGTATGGAATAAAAGGGTATAAGTTATGGGAACTGGTGTTGAGAAAAAAATTGTACAGTCAAGATGTGATCTTCAAGGAATTAAGAGAAACTTCCACGATTCAAGAAGATAAAAGAGAGAAAGAACCATAAAAACTAGTGGTTGAGCTAAGGAAAGTGAAATTTGATTTAGGTGAGTTGATTGGATCATATGAAGAAGATAAATCATTGAATCTAGTAGTAAGGATGTTTGAACAAGTAAGGAAACCATATGAAAGGTTGTTGGTTGTGGAGCCTGATTATCTTCATGATTCATAGGTCTTGTTTCAACCGTGTTTGGATCCCATTTCCTGATGGTGGTGTCGGGGGCTACCCCCCCCCCCACATCTATTTATAGGGGGTCCAGGGGGGGAAGTGACACTTTATGGAGCCCCCCTTGAAGGGGGTTCATGGGAAGCATTTCCAACGAGAAATTTTTGGGAAAATTACCTTGTAAAATATTGTAATTTTGTAGTCAATCTAAATCGTTCATCATTAGGTTGTAGATGTGACGGTAGAAGTTCTATTACAGTTTTTTTCCCTAGAAGGAAACCCTCTTTTATGTATGAGGGAATTATATTGTGACTGTGTAGGAGTGTGAATATTGTATTCTGAGAGAGGAGATTGTGAGAGAAAATAAGTGGAAGTGTTTTTTGTGGAACCTAATGATATTCCTAATTCATATGTAGGTCAAATAAACTATGGGATACACAATTCATAGTCAATATGGAATGTTCATTATAAGGTCACAGATATGATGGTAGAAGTTATGTTAGAGTTTTTTTCCCTAGAAAGAAACCCTCTTTTATGATGGAATTTCATTGCGGATGTTTGTTATGGAAAACATAAGAGAGTCATATTTCTCAGAGTCAAAAAAGAAAAGAAGAGTGAAAAGTTGAAGCTTGTGCAGACAGATGTATGGGGAATGTTATCCCCCACTTTTAGGGATAACTAGGAGATCATGTCTCGAGGCCCACAGATCCTAGACATGGAGTACCAAGAGCAGGATTGACTTTAGAATGGCCCTGGAGGGACCACCTTTTATTTCTTCCAACATCTTTATCTTGTCAACAACAACAACATCCATCACCATCGACTTGGTCCTATGTCAGAGATGGTTCTTTCTCCATGAGGTAATTAGTCCAGGTATCATGGTATGTGTCACTTCGATCATCAAAACCATTGAATGTATGCATCTAATTCCTTTTATTTCTAACAACTGCTTGAATCATACACATGCCCACCTGACCTTGTTTGGGGGGATTGATGGGGTGCCCTAGAAGGCTTGTGTCTATAGGTCTTGGTTTTCCACTGGGGGGATTTATGAAAATCCATTGTCCATTCCCATCATAGCACCACTGTTTCATCTTGTTTCCCACTCACTTATCCCATTCCACTTGTCCGGGCATTGGGTTGACCTATTTTCAGGACTGCACCTTATCTCGTGGGAAGAAGGGGCTAAAGACCCAGAAGGTAAAAGGAAGATGGTAAAAGATAAAATCCTAAAAATAAAACCTCAAGATGATTCGCCCAGAGATCCCCGAGAAAGTAATAAAAGGATTCTCAGCAAGAAACAAGAGGGACCTGAAAAAAGTAATAAAACAAGACCTAACCAGAGGATAGGGGGTCTCATCACGAGCCAACCTATTAGGTCCATAGGTACCTAGCAGTATGACATTGCCACCAGCTGGTTACCACGCTAGGGAAGTGACTCTTGGTTGCATGGCCAAGGGAAAGGGGGTCTCATCTTCTCATTTTTTTGAAAGTACTTATGGGTAATGCTGTCAAAAGTCACTTTTGACAGAGTTACCCACAAGTGACTTTCAAAAGTCCCAATCTCAAGAGAGATAGTGTAGGTTTACGCAGAGAAAGCACAAGGAGTGCACAAGTGACTTTCAAAAGTCCCAAACTCAGGAGAGATAGTGTAGGTTTACACAAAGCAAGTGAAAGGAGTGCGCCTACACTTAGAGTATTGTAAAATCTCAGAAGGGAGGACAATGCAAGGAGTGCACAAAACCAACACTTTGTTAAGTGTTGATCAAGCTCATGAGAGTTATCGCAAGAGGTGCGTTGGCCCACATAGTTCTAAGGGTATAAACTTAGGAGAGAAGAGAAAAGTGTGTGCCATAGTTTGAGTCATTCAAGTACTAAATCTCAGGAGGGATATCAAATAGAAGGTTCTAGGGAGGAACTCAAGAAGAGGAGAAATCCCTTTGTTTTAGGGTCAAGTGGACAAGATATGTTCAGGAGGAGTCAAAATCCCTCACAACAGTTCAATCAAAGAGAAGGAGCGTGGTTGTTAATCCATAATTCCTTCAGACTTCGCTGCTCCAACATATTTAAGTTGTTTGTTGCAAGTGAGGCCCATAGCCCTGAAACGCCGAAGTCCCATAGTGAATCTCCACCATAGATCAATGGGTGAGTGAGAGCCATTATATACTTGAGTGGTTCGACAATTCCACACTTTGGAAAAATTTGGTTGTTGTCGCACGGGGTGGAGAATATCCTGAAGTCCCGAAGCTCAAAATTAATCCCGACCGTCAATTGGCGGGTAAGCGTGAACCATATATCTCCAGTTATTTGAAATTCGGCTATCCAGGTGGTTTTGGGTGATATTCGTGTGGTGCACAAAATTTCGGAAGCCTAGAGCCCCGAAGTCAGTATCAATTGTAGATCGTGTAAGGAGAAAGATTTTTGTCCACCGTTTGATTAAGTCTTGATTTGACATTGGAGTGTAGTGGAAGGATAGGGTAACTCCTACAACTATCGGTTAAGTCACCTTTATGACCATATTCATCCGGTATCAACTCAGACACATTTGAGTGGATTGACATGATTGGGGAGAATCTTCCGAAGTCCCAGAGCCCATATCAAATCTAGACTGTTGATCTAGAATAGAGTGTGGACCATTGATCCCTGAACTCTTCGGGATTTTGAAGGTTTGACTATTTGGGAGAAGTTTGTTGTTTAAGGTTTTGGAGCAAAGAAACTCCCAAATCCCGAAGCCCTAGAGCGCCGAGCAATCCTTTCACTAAATGATCGATTCTAAGTTGTGGTCACATGCATGGGTCACCAGGAAGAAAGGGACCCTTGTGGATTTGAATTTCATGCCTATTTTTAGAGAAGCCCGTGGGTAAGGTAAGTGTAGGGCTCGGTGGGATCTTGAGATCCACTTTGAATCTTGTATAGTTCGATCATAGATTGAGAGGTTGCGCGGGCCCATAGGGGGGGTTTGCATAAAAAATAGTTTCACTTCTCTTGGTTCTATATTTAAATTCAGAATTAAAAAATGATGAAGGGTTATATATTGATGGAGTTGTGATGTTCACAACTAGAGTCGTGACAAGACATAGCAGATGAGAAAGAAGGAAAATTTACCTTCTCCGAGCCACATCAAACCATTGAAATCTTGCTGGATAAAACAAATTAATGTATTAAAAGGTCTAATATCCCAATTGATTGACTTATCCAGGAGGAAAACTGAAGCATATTTAAAAATCTTTGATTTGGACATCACTGGAACTACCACTGAAGTCCCAGACCCTAAGTATCTTTCAAACTCCATGCTCATGACTCAACAGTATTTTGAAGAGCATATTGAAGGATTCTTTATTTATTCATCAATATAGAATACATATTATATTTATTCATCAATTTATGAAGGACACATTGCACCAATTCAAATTTTGATTTGCTTGATGGATTCCTCCCCAAACCAACTTCCCAACGACTGTACTCATGGTTCAATCTCAATTATGAGTGAAACGCTACAACAACTACATGTTGCAATTCCACTCTTTTTACTTCTACAAAAATCTATTTATTAATTTCTAAGAAATTTGATTTCCCAAATAAAAATTATGGGATGGTAGATGTCTTCTACTCCTCAATATATTTCCAACTACTATTTGTTTGCTAAAATCCAACTTCCGAGCTGAAAGTTATGGTCTGTAGAAGTTTAGGTTGTTTTACTCATTTTACTAATGTATGTTGTAGGTGTATTATTTATCTTCCTGCACATTTTTTAGGTGTCTGTAACCAATATATAACTCCACTGCTAGCTTCTATGGGTCATAATCTTTCCATCGACTACTCCTGTTCTCCAAACAGACTTCTGAGCATAGAGTTATGCCCTCTAGAAGTAATACTGGTGCCAAAATTTTACCCTCACTTTTTTGGTTGTAACTTTCTCATATGAGCTCCACTTTACGAACCTTTTAGCTCGTTTGATAGCTCTCTTCAATTTTTTTGACTTGCTAAAAATTTCATTTAGGGCCTCAAAAATGTCCTACAAGTTAATGACCTTCAAAAATATGAAAAATTCAAAAACTTTCACCAAAATTCACTGTTTTACTACTGTAACAATTCTTTAAATATCAATCGTTGATCTCAAATCACAATACACAACAACCGTTGATCTAACCTTGTCGTACATCAGAAATATACATTATCCTTTGGGTGCACACATCGTTTTTCCAAAGCTACCGATTCGACCGTCAGTCATCAATCCATTTCTCCAACACCTGGTTGTCAGGCAACTGTTAAATCGATCGTCGACGATATTGGTGGGTGAATGAAAAACTCTCTACTGCATCTGCTGATGCCCTACCACTGACCCATCAGTGATCAACAATCCTTGATGACTATCGAATTCTTTCCCAAATGGGTCGATTTGACCATCGAACATTGACCACTTTTGTTGGTTGACATGATAGCAACTGACCTGGCATGACATGTAGATGTTGACATGTCATGACACGTCATTATGAGGTGTCAACTTGGGTGACATGGCATGACACGTGGATGATGATGTGGCATGACACATGGATGATGATGTCATCATCCTCTTTCACCCCATCAACCATCGACCAATTCTCTTGAACAACCCGAACACCTCACCGACTTCGGTTGACACTGAACCATCGATGCATCGACCATCGACAACTTTTGTTTCTTGTTTGGGTCACTTCACCAAATCGACCGACGCCCGACCATCGACACATTGACCATGGGTGATTTCTCTTACTGAATTTTCAACACTTCACCAAACTCACTAATCTTACCATCAATCATCGGTGGATTCTATTGTTGAACTTCACACTTAATTTGTTTTTTACTTTTCTTTGATTGATCTGGATCGTCGATTCGATCCCTTTCACAAAACCTGATTTAATCTCAGCCATTGATCCCATTAACCTTTCAAATGGAAATATCCTTATGAATTTTTAAATTTATCATGATGAATCCCAACTATCGATCTTGAGGGAAAAAAATATCTCGACCGTCGATCCATCAAACTTCCTATAACTCTACAAGTGACCATTAAAACTCGAATTTCGACCATTCCAAATCGAATTTCGATATGCAACTTCACTTCTCTACTATATTAACCATCTCAAACTGTTAGAATTCATTAAAACTCAGATTTCACTCACGAACTTGGGGATTTCTCTCTAAAATCTCCATTCCCCCCCAAACCCGTCACAAAAAAAATATGCAATAAATAATTTCACCAATTCGCTCTGGTTCGAGTCCATACAAGCCCATTGTTTGAACCAGAATTTGATTCCATAATGTGACATCCCCCAACCCAACCGAGGGACATTATGGTGCATAATACTCTTAAAAAAACAATTTTTGTAATTAAATTAATCCATTTACAATCCATTGATTTCTTGTAGCTTACAGCTACAAATTAAAACATATTTAGCTATTGTCTACAACCATAAAATAGATGCATCTACCACATGCTAATAATCAACATGAAATGCAACTAAAAAACTCATTACAACAACATATAAATCACTTCCAAATACAGAGAGTTCATGCACAACAATTAATGGCATAATTTAACATAACAAGATAAAACACTTATCTTTTCACAACGGTTGTGCAACCAGCTGCTTGGGACAAACGTTCCACCCAACAATAGGCTAATTGTTCCAAATCTCAACAACCAGTCACCCCCGAGTTGAGGCTAACAATCCACAAAAGAGGGTGGTCTCTCACAGTCCACTCACAACTCATAAAACTCTCAACCCAACTGATATTCTCCTACAACTATTCTGATTTTCCACCAACTCTCTTTCTCTTGACCTATCCAACCCAAGGAATGTACCCCTTCACTAATATTAATCCCTCAAGAATCCCATTCATTTATCAGGGTCTCTCTAGAACAGGTAGCTAGGAATATCCCAGTTAGGAACTCAAGAGAAATTGTTGCTAGGAAAACTGTCAGCAAACCAACAACAAACACTTGTTGTTTTAGTGCAACTCACACAGGAGTTCACTTTTCAGGCCCGACAACCTGGATCTTTTGTTTTCTAGCTCTAATTCGCTCCAATTACGCTCTAGCATGCTCTAGAATTTTACCTCCATGGCTGCATCAACTTCAAACTCTGTTTCCTCCTCTCTACTTGCTTCTCATGCACACACATTTTACTAACAAAAAAATTGTTGTCCGAACCCAAACACATTTCCTCTCTTTGGCTTGCCTTTCTTGACTCACACTCTTCCCCAAGATGATTGTACTCAACCCCCATGTGCCCAATAACTTTGGGATTTGACTACTCACACCCACCCTCTTACATGTAATCAATGATTGGCTTAGGGAGCACTCAATCAGAAATGGGCAGGTTCATATACAAATAACGAATTTAGAAAAATGGGTTGAATTAATATACATGAGTATTTTCCTCCCTTGGATCTCTTTTGGCCATTATCCTAGACACTCCCCCCTCTTGTGGATTAATTCATCCCCAATCTCTTGTCCATGTCCCCTTAGTAGTTGACACCACATTTTATTATTAAAACATTGAAATACAATTCACATATTACATCGCTTTGGCCGTAGCCACACATTATATCTATATAAGAAGTAATTAAAATGAGGATGTTACAAAAATCCTTGAATAGTGCTTATGACCTCAACACTTGAGACATATCATCGACATAGCCTCAATGTAGACTAAGTGTTCCCCATAGCTCAAGTGGGGTAGGTACTAGTCTAATTCCTTTTACTTTTTTTCAACCAAAAACTTAAAAAAAAATCCTCTTTCATTTTGTTTTTCTTGAAATATAGGGTTCAAAGAGTTTAAATTTTTAGATCTAAATTGCTTGTGACAAGTCTTTAGGATAATCATTTGGATCTAGTAGTATGCTTGATCTTTCATGCAAAACCATTTAATTTTCATGCCTTGATATCTTACACATTTTGCATCTCTCTAGCTTGTGTTTTTAGCCATAACAAGGATAAACAAGTGAGAATGACTTGGATTTGATGGTTTAAAACTTCGAATTTTCTATGCATCTAAGAAATATATAAATAATGGACTAAAACAATGCATAACATAAGCTAACGATTTCATATTTTTATGTCTATGTCATGATTTTCTAAATGTTATAAATTTACCATATGTTAAAGGTTGTGACATGTTTAACAAATATTCCTTGAACGTTTGGCTCAATTCCTTATTAGTCCCTAAGGAGGACTATAGCAATGAGTTTGCTATTGATTTGACATTAATTTGCTTTATATTTTAAATTTGTTTGTAAAATGTAATGTTTAACTTCAAAAAATAAATATATATTTTTTGATATAGTAAAAATATTTATTTTTCTCATCTCTAATTGGTTAATATGATTATGATTATGATGATGATTAACGTCCACTAAGACCTAATTGGTCTATCCTTAATATATTTCAAGTCTTATTGTTGCCTTCAAGTATTTCAACATTTAAAATTAATTGCATAATTAATAACAAATTTTAATTAGTTGTACAACATATATAACACTTATTACACCACAACAATAAAATATTTTTTTAAATTTAAATTTCCCAATAATGTTGATGTTTTGTTTTGGATGTGTCATGTCATAACATATTAAAATATTACATAAATTAAAATATATTATATATTTTATAACCAAACAATGAGTTTGTTATTGATTTGACATTAATTTGCTTTATATTTTAAATTTGTTTGTAAAATGTAATGTTTTACTTAAGAAAATAAATATACATTTTTTGATATAGTAAAAATATTTATTTTTCTCATCTTTTATTGGTTAATATATTTCAAGTTTTTTTTGTTGCCTTCAAGTATTTCAATACTTAAAATCAATTGCATAATCAATAACAGATTTTAATTGGTTGTACAACATATATCTAACACTTATTACACCACCACAATATATATATTTTTTAAATTTACATTTCTCAATAACATTGATGTTTTGTTTTGAATGTGTCATGTCATAACATATTAAAATATTACATAAATTAAAATATATATTATATATTTTATAATATATAAGTTAACACATTAAAATATTATATGTACTAATATATATATTATAATATTATATAAATTACAGTATATATTATATATTTTATAATATATATGTTAACATATAAAATATTATAATATATTATATATTAAAATGTATATTATATTTTATAATATATATGTTAAGATAGTAAAATATTATATTATTAAAATATATATTATAAAATGTGAAATGTTTATTTTTGTTTTTTATTTTTTAAAAAAGTTTTCCATTTGGTTTGTTTTGCTTAACTAAAAGGAAATTCAGGTTAATCCCAAAACTATATGGCAGCTACATTAAAATAAAATCATGATAAGATATTTTGTCCAGTAAGGTTATGACAAATCTATAAGCAATAAGTCTTTCTCCATCCCTTGTGAGTCTATGTAGAATTCTTTTAAGAAGCTGATTTCTTTTAAGATTATGAAACTAGCTCATTTGTTAGCATATTATTCATGTTTCAAAGTAATCATCATCATCAATAGTTATAGGGTGTTAACTATCATCTTCATTTCTAAATTTACTTGATAGGAACTAAGTTGCCATGCAACCCTTGTTTAATTACACATATATGCACCAAATCGATGATAAATAATGTTCAACAATTACCTTTAAAAACTTAAGGTTTCACTCTTGTTGCCATTCCATTTGTTGTATTACACCATTGGTTGAGAATTTTGACATACTTGGCATTCATATCTTGAACGTTTTACATGATTCAGGATCTAAAAAGATATGAATGTTTTACATTATTCAGGATCTAAAAACTCATATGCACTAAATCAATTCCTAATAATGCTCAACGATTTAGTATTTAAACCTAACGTTGCACGCTTACATTTGCTGGAGTATTTATGTGGTTGAAGTATTTGGTTTAAATTTAATATTTCTCGCACTTAAGATCAGAAGTAACCCACTTTCATTTGAGTATTTATTACTATTACATTCTACTGTTCTTAAGGGACTAATAATAAACCTTAATATTTGTCCAATGTTACAAGATAAGGCTTAATATCATTGCACATAAATGTTGGTTTATTGATATCGATATGGTTTGAATTCTGTTCTATAATTTGATTCAACATTTAAGAAATACGTGTTTAAAGAGGAACTCAAATTTGTAAGAACATGGATGCTATCTTGATGAACTGAACACAACCGCTTTTTTCTTCACACATTCTTGGCTTCTAAATTAAGTGAGCTCAATTTGAAAAGATTCATTTCCAGCATGCCCTTTTCAAGCATATGTTTCAACTGTTATGATTTACTTTCATATAAAATCTGTGATGGTGACTCTCTCAAATGCAATAAATTTAGAATTCCAAGTTTAACATGAATGATTCATAATCACTTGATGAGTAGTCTTTTTTATTGAAGATTTGTAACAAATCTAATTGGTTGGAAACTAATCTAGAAACACCATTTAATGCTTGGACACTGCATGATGCACTTTACTTGTTGAATGTCAATGTGACAGTTTTTGTTTGCAAATCTGGGGTGACACAATTATGGATGTCATAATGTCATGGTTTATGTTCCAAATTCATTTACATGAATGCTGGTTTATATGAAATTTTGAGCACATCTTAAATAATTCTGCATTCTAGAACTGATCTCGAAGTCCTCTCTTGGTTAAATATCACATGATCGTAACACTTACCTGTGAACAAGTTTATCTATAACCTATGTTTTGAGGTGTAATTATGAAAATTATTATTTGAACACAATCTATGGCGACACTAAGTAAATCGGCCATCATATAGGCATTTGAAGATTTGTCATATTTCCTTAATCATTTTCATCACTCTTTACACAAGTTTGAATCAGTTTATATTGGTGGTTTGTTCCTAATTCAAACTTCTAATGGTAACTAGAAACTTGTGTTACATTGGTGTTGATCACACAAATAATTTGCATGTTTGATCCCACTCCTAACATATAGAGAAAATTGATTTTTTGGTTACCCACACTTATAATCAATCAAAGCTAAAGATCACTCATGTGTTTACAATGAGTTAGCTTGATTTATCTTAGGGATGCCCCTCTAGACTAGGAATTGTTTTTTTC
>JASDQU010817863.1:8882-20686 GCA_032191745.1 Picea mariana
GAGGCTCTATAACTAGTGAAAATTATATGGTGCAGGGATTTGATTCATAACCTAGACTTTGGAGGGGTTTATAATTATCCCTACTGGGAGTTTATTGTTGGGTAGGCAATTTTGGGAAAAGAACAATGAGAAGAGATGAGGTATAGGGAAAAGGCACATGATCAAGAAGATCAATAATATCAAGAAGATCAAGAAATAAGAGAGAAGAGAGAGGAGAAGATGGGGGATAGGAAACACCAACTTGTGCAAAATATGGGAAACCTAGTCGAGAATGAGATATATCCAAATCATAATGAGTTGTCACCAACTGAGCATGAGTGGTAGACAACTCATTATAAGATGGAAAACAAACATGAAGAAAAGGCATAAAATATGTAAAAGACCCACAAAGTTGGAGATGATGAGAGATTCAATAACCTATGAGAGGATTCTTAGTTTTGGTTGTTGTTGTAGGATAGTGTGTGTGTAAAGAAGCTACCAATGGAAGAATGTCATTTTGAGTATTTAACATCCATTGTAGCAAAAAGGTCAAGAAGAATGCCATAAATATAGTAAAGAAGAAAATATTGTGTCGACGTAGCCCAAGAGGGGGTGAGCCATGGTAACTCTATGTATAATTGTGTTGTTGAATGCTTATTCATGCTTGTATTGTGATAAATCTTTCATTTAATATGGATGAATGTTTATCTTTGATCATATTATCGATAGATTAATATGCAGTAGCCTTAAGTGTATGTTTAACCACTAAGTGACATAAATATGGATTGGTATGTATATAGAATTAAGTAACAAGGATAAGTTAACTAGGATCTAGTGTGTGAAAGGATCATGTAGTTATGACAGAGCGTGTCTCCCTTATTTCCCTCACCACTACAGAATCTTGGTTCCTGAAGTCCCCATAAGGATACCTCAAGTGAGAATTCTCCTACTTGGAGGTGATGCCAAAAGGTTCGGTATCTATAGGTTTTTTTTGGACTAACTACCTTGAACCCAGGGTCTTGATCCTATCCACAAATTCTCTAATAAATGGTTTTGTGACCACGAATTGAAAGATGGAAGTGAGTGAATGTTTGGAGGACAACGAGGAAGGAGATAACCAAATGTTTGGAACAAACATAAAAAGAATTTGAGAATATAAACCCTCACTTAAAGAATAATAAATTGATATAAAGGTATGTGTACACAGACTTCCATGAGATCATTTTCGAGGAATTTCCTAATATTTTAGCAGAATGGCTGGAACAATTTGTGGAAAATACTGGTAGACATAGACGAGTTGCACCAAATAATTGGACTCCTGAACTAGTGAGACGAGTTGACTTAGTAGAAAATAGGATGTCCTGTGCAGTGGAATTTTGGATGGACAACATATTCAGATTCTATGTAAAAAAAAATTACATAGACTATACCTAGGCTTAAAATGTCACAAAATAAGACTTCTTTAAAGTTATCTAAGGAAGATTCTTAAAATAGTAAGATACAAGGATAAATATGCTTCTATGTGAGAAGTAAGTCATGAAAATGGAGTGAGACAACTAAATAGTTTGAACCTATCAAAGGGACTGGGGTTTTTCGCCAGGAGATGACCCGAGGGTAGGAAAAATGGAAAAAGGAAGGGAAGAATAAGAATGAAGGAGAAAGAGGAAGGGATATCATAAGGAGAAGACAAATTTAGAGTTCTACACAGTGGGAGAAGCTACAAGAAGTTGAGAACTATGGTTGAATAGAGAGAGTAGCGCAATGAGTACCTAGAATATCACCCAAATATTTGCATCATAGAAGTACAACCGATAGAGGGAGAACAAGAAGATATACAGTTTATTCCAATGATAGAGAAACTAGTAAGTCCTTCCTTAGTCGAGTCTTGGGTCAAAACAACAACCTCTTGTTCATCACATGAATCTAAGACAATGTTCAAATAATTTCTATAACACTTTTAATCGGTAGAGGAAGTCATAGCAGTAGTAACCAGAGCAATAGTAGTAGTATAGTTAATCAGAATCCTTCGATGTCACTAGGAAGGGGTCCTATAGACAACAATATGGAAGGAGTATATAATACACTAAGATTACAATAGTTTGAAGGATTTGGATCAGAACACCCAGAACAACACATGTTTGTATGTGAAACTATCTGGACTACAAAGGATACACACGATGATGGTGCAGAGATCGTGCAGTTGGAAATAAACTTTAGAGGAAACATGTTAATTTGGTACATGAAGCTCCAAAGAATGACAATACCAAACCAAAAAAGGAGTTTAGCAGATATCACACAAGCATTATTAAAGGAATTGAGGAAACCAAAGTCTAAGTCACAGTACATTACTGAAATCAAGGATATCAAACAAGTACATACTGAGTCGGTATGGGATTTTGATCGAAGGTTCAAAGATATGATGGGGTGGTTGACATTTCAAATACCTGATTAGAAACATGGAGAGTGGTTCATTGCATGCTTGTTACCTCACATTCATAGCCCTTTAATATATCAAAAGGTTACGTCGCAGTCTGAGGTGTTGGAAATTTCTATGAAACTGGAAGCCTTTTCATTCGGAGAAAATAGTGGAATGGTGCAGATATAGAACCAATTAGCTAAACTAACGATTCAATTGGCAAAAATAAAAAATGGGACAGATAAATGAGAATAGGTTTGGTGGACCAAATGTAGGTCTAAAGGTCACCACAAAGACAAATGACCATCTTTTATGGAATACTTAGAATATAAAGGACCAAACCCACTACCAGGAGGAGGATACTGTGAGATATGAAATAAATGGGGACATAACCCCCATGAGTGCCAACTATTACAGAAATATCAGAGTACCCCAATAATCTTATTATATATTTTTTTCATAACTGTAATTGTAAAAATATCTTAGCTGAGATAAGGGATGAAGGATGACCCAAACTCTTAAGCGTTACACATGGAGGAACCAAAAAAAGGACATATGCAACCAATGGAGGGAAACAAGATGAGAAATAGGTAAATAAGTCAATGATACCTATACCCACATTCGACCCATGAGAAGAAAAAGAAACCTATAAAAGGATAAGGGAGGAACTGTTGCAACAAGAGTGGGCATCATCAACATTGTATGTACCAAAGGATCACTAGAGAAGGTAAGCACCTTAGGAAAATTTTTGAAAAGTTTCCTAGAGTTGGTTGAAGATGAAAAGGAATTGCATACATTATTCTCTATGATCGATCAGTGGGATCCAGGAAAGGAGGTCCCTACTGAAAACAAAGTAGTGGACCAACCACTATGCAAGAAAAGGACCAACGAAGAATTCAGGTTCAACGCACAGATTGGAGAATATGACATAGACAATGTAATATTACATTTAGGGTCTGATGTGAATGTGTTACTTAAGGAGACACGTGATATGATGGGGAAACCAAATTTATTATGGTCACCCATCCAATTGCGAATAGATCATCAATACAAAATAGTACATATTGGCAGACTAACATGAATACGTGTGAATATAGATGGAGTGCGCAACATCGTAGATTTCAAAGTTATCGAGATTATGGACGACAACCAACCATAACTAGTGTTAATGGGACTGGAATAGGCCTTTGATAACCAATCCATTATCAATTTAAAAAGGAGAGAGATGATATGAAGTAGGATACTTCAAATTTATGGCACCCTTAGACCCAAAAGAAGGAAGGAAGTACATAGAACCAACAAAGGGTGATGAAATTTATAACCTGTTCAACATGAATACAAGGATGGAAGATTATGTTAACCCCATTGTAGATGATGCACTGATTTGGAGTAGCATCGATGTATGAACATCATATTTAGAAGCAGGCCTAGAAAATTAGCAGCAGAGAATGCATGAAGCCTCAACACGATGATGTGCATGCATGACCAAATTAGTATGTTGGATTGGAATAAAATTGTGTAACCCTCCTAAGTATGACGGGCAGACAGATATAAAAAAATTTGTATAGATATTCAAGGAATAAGCATCGAAGCAACAGAGGCTACTAGCACTGGACATTGTATTGAAATCCACCCCAGCAAGATGGTGGGAGACACACAAATAAAACAAGGAAGACTGGAAAAAGTGAAGTAGACTAATCCTGATAACATTCAATATTGAGGAGGGAGATATGATGCAAAAATATATCGGCGAAAGAAACCCAAAAAATCATGTTGTGCAGTGTGAAAAAGCATGGAAATCAATCCCAAGGAAAGAATGGACACACAAGTTCATACATACCCTAGATACCATTCCAAAGAACTGGTACCTAGAAATGGAAATGCATAGAGATACAACAGAATGGGATTACATATCTCAAAGGTTCCAGCCAACATTTATCCTTCAAAATGAGTCACCCCTCACACGTACGACACTATAAGTGATTAAACAGAAAATCTTCATCGGAGAAGACTAAATGGAAGTAATACCTTTATGAAATGCACATAATGCCACTATGATGGTTCACACGTTATTGTAATGTTACAATTTGATCGAGGATGATCAAGACGATGAATATCCCCACAACATCCAAGTACCGGAAATAGAAGAGGAAGGAACAATTAAGGGAACATGGTTGGAATATACAACATACACACAACTAGTCAAGAAAAGAAAAGTTAGTATTGGGACAAAATAATTCCCTAATTTTGCAAAAATAAGATATTACTAGCATAAGGAAACCTTAGGAAAGATAGCATATCTATTACACGAATACCAAAAATTATTCCCTACTACATTATCAGAGATGAAAGGGATATAAAGCAAGCTAGGGGAGATGAGGATTCCACTAAAGTCATGCACTAAACCAGTGAAACAGAGGCCCTACAACTTGAATCCAAGATATAAATAAAAATTAAAGGAGGAAATAGATCACATGCTAAAGGAATGAGTCATTAAACCAGTCAAGGAGTCCGAATGAATAAATCTCGTGGTAGTCCAGGACAAGAAAACTAGGGGAATCATAATCTGCGTTGACTTCAGAAAAATGAATGATGCATGCCTACATGATCCATTCCCAATTCCATTCATAGATGAAGTACATGAAAATGTAGGCGGAAAAGAATCTTATTCATCCATTGATCTGAAAATTGATCTTTTAAAAGACTATGGTTAAGTTGTTCATGAGTTCATTTACCATTTAGAAATTAAGAGAAGAAGCTTAATTAAAGAATGTTGCAGCCACATAAGAAGTAAAAACAACAAAGCATAACACAAAGATTGTTGACAGAGTTCAACACAAGTTTTCCTACGTCTCTCATCCTTTGTCTCAGTGGGGAAGGCTTCTTGTTAATCTTCAATTCTTTAAGAATACAAAAGAAAGGCTTACATAACAACTCCTGAAACCAACTTTCATATCTGCAACTTTTGGACAGAAGAAGACATCACCATTGGTTGGAACAAGAAATTGTGATACTTTTGAGTATAAATTCGATTATGTTTGGATCGATAGTTCGGGCTCTGAAAGAAACTTTTATGTTCAACTACTCAGTTGCAGAAACAAAATCCATATTCAGACTCCCATCGAAATTATGCAACTTTTGAGTATAAATTCAACCTTCTTCTGAACAGTCCAACGAGGTCTCCCCTTGGCACAAATCCCAATGTTTCACCCTATCAGATCCGTACAGTCCGTACAGTATCGATTTGCATGCCAGAAAACACATAACTTTTCTCAATTTTTGTGCCCATCTAAATAAGCCAGAATCTGGCAGATTTAGAGATGTTTAGCCAGATTTAGCGACAATTAGCTAGATTTAGCAACAATTATCCAGATTTAGTGAGATTCTGTCAGATTTAGAGGATCCCCGCTAGATTTGGAGGAATCTGCTAGATTTGGTATTCTAGAAGGTGCCAAGTGTCATCTCCTCATTGGGTCAGATGTCACCTCACCATTACTCGAGCCACGTCATCCTATCACGTGTCTTCCATATGACTGCCACGTCATCGTATGACCTTGCCAAATGTCATACATATGGTTGCCACATCATCGTACGACCCTTCAACGTGTCATCCGTATGGCCCTGTCATGTCATCATACGAGCCTTCCATGTGTCATCTATATGATTTCCACATCATCATACGTCCCTGCCACATGTTGCGTTCATACATTGCCATGTCTCACCTCTGTATGGTGCCATGTGTCACTTCCATATTGGGCCAAGTTAGCCCTGAAAATGGTGAATTTGACTAACATGTATTAGCCTCTGGTGTTTCCATGTGTCATTCTAACATCAACATGATGTACTGTTGATTTCATCTGTTGACCTTGACCGTTGACTTTGATATGTTGACTTTGACTTTGAATTTGACTTTTTGCCTGTTTGACCTGATTTTCAGATCGCGATAACTTTTGCATACAGTGTCCACTTTCAAAAAAAAAATTATGGTCATAATCGACACAAAGAGCCTGACACAATGGTGCTAGTTTCATCTAATTCCAAGAACTTTGATTTTTATGGCTTCCTGGATTCATTTTGGATCATTCTTCCCCACTAAGACCTTTTGGTCCTCCAAAAGGATACTAAACAGTCACCAAGTGTGGGATAGGCCTCCCCACTTGTCCTTTGTCTTTAAAATATTTCATGTGCACCTCTCGCATCATAATCAATTGCATAATAACCATGGAAATTGAAAGAATATTGTTAGCCATTTGAACTTGTTCACATCCTACTAAATCCACTACCATCAATGTAGAAAACATTAGCAGTGATAACATCAGAAATATGACCACAAATGAACCAATATGTTTGATGTGCTTGCACGACATTAACTTATCTTGAAGTAAATTGTGATTGAACTTCCATTCTACAACCATCTCATGTTCATTCTTAAGATCAACTACTTTAATTGGCATAATTATAGGTGTATTTCTTGCATCAACTTCCTTCTTTAATTGTTCCATTGTTATAAGAGATTGATTTCCTTTTATATAATGAGAATGTGCAACATATTCAGTTCCTTCTTTAGTTAAGTGACATTGATTATGTTCCATGTATAAGATTGCTTTGCGATCATATAAATACAACCTTCATAAGACCATTCCACGTGTTTCTAGTGGCACCAAATGACATATTACTTCATCTTCATACTTAGATGTAATTGAAAACTTTATAATACATTGCTTTGTTACGGGAAATTTATGATCTTTTCTTATCCAGTTTAGTGAATAGGGTTTGTGATGCATCTTAGTGTTTAATCCCAATTTCTTAGCCACTTCTTTTGAAATTAAGTTATATTGATATCCACTATCTATCCATTTTTCGATCTTAGTATGTTTCATTAGGACCCTTATATGAAACAATTTACTTCTTGAATCAAAACCATCACCAATTTTACCTGTCAAACCAATTGTTGTGATTTTAAGCTCATCATCGGAATCTGATCCTAGCTCTGTTAATTGTGTTGTTGTTGCAACTATTTTCCTCCCTTTCCTCTCTTTGAACCACTTCGGTCTCTTATCTGAGTGAAATTTCTAGCAATGCTCATCATTGTGCCCTTGTTTCTTACAATGCTTTCAAGAGAGCTTCTCTTCCTTTAATGTTGCTGATTTTTCTTTCTTCCAATTCCCTTTTCCTTTGCCATATTTCTTTTAAGATGTTTCCCCTGATACACTAGCTAAGGTTTTTCCTGCTTCAATATACGTTGCTTGAAGAAAAACCTCATCAAGATTATTAGGACCAAACATAAATACAATATTACGAATATAAGTAGTAAAACCTCCTATGTACTTCATAAGAGTTTCTTGTGTAGCTAATGGAACATCTAACATCAAAGCTATCTTATGAAATTCATCTGTATATTCCTGCACTAACTGTCATTTTCTTAAATTAATACTTTTCCATTCAATTAAAGCCTTTTCCTTATATGCCAATGGATAGAACTGTTTTCTAAGTGCAGAAATAAAATTATGCCATGATGGAAAAATCTTACGAACTTGTTGAGTTACAGGATGCATCTTACTTTGCCACCAGATGAGAGTTGTGCCTTCAAGAGGAAGCGACTCCAATCTGATTTTGGTTTCCTCATCTTTGATTTGTTGCACATTACAATATACCTCCATTTTTTTAACCCAGTTAACAAGTTTCTCAGTATTAACTTCACCATCATATATAGCCAAAAGAAATTTTACATCAAGTTTAAGGAATGGCATATCAGGCTTATCTTTATGAGAAAGTTTTCTTGAAGAAGTAGTAATTGAACTTGTACTTAAAGAAGAAGAAGATGGAGATGAAGGAGGTGAAGGAGGAGTTTTAGGAGGGTCCTCCCCTTCTTCACTTTTGTCTTGCTTTGAAGATTCCCCTTGAACCGGTCACTTTTGTTCCAAGTAATAATCATACAACACTTTTACCTTCTGTGACATGGAAAATAAACTCTTTTGAAACTCTCTCTCATTTTGAGAAAGTCCTTCTTCTGATGCCATTTTCTTACTTTGATATGTCCTCTTTTTTTATCCAATCTCTAGATCTCCTTCTACAATCTCTCCTTCACCATGAATTAGCTTTTCCCTGGTAATCATGAAAACTCAAACAACCAAATGTCAACATGCTCTGATACCACTTGATTTGAAAATTGATCTTTTAAAAGACTATGGTTAAGTTATGCATGCGTTGATTTACCATTTAGGAATGATGAGAGAAATATTAATTAAAGAATGTTGCAGCCATATAAGAAGTAAAAAAAAAAAACATAACACCAAGATTGTTAACGGAGTTTGGCACAAGTTTTTCTATGTCTCTGAGCCTTTGTCTCAATGGGGAAGGCTTCTTATTAATCTTCAATGCTTTAAGAATAAAAAAGAAACACTTACATAACAACTCATCAAACCACCTTTCAGATCTGCAACTTTTGGATAGAAACAAACATCACCACTGGATGGAACAGGAAATTATGAGACTTTTGAGTATAAAGTTGACTATGCTTGGATCAACAATTTGAGATTTGGAGGCACTTTTTTGCTCGTCTACTTTGATGTATAAAACAAAATCCATATTCGGACTCCCCTCGAAATTCTGCAACTTTTGAGTATAAAGTAGAACTACTTTTGAATAGTCACTCGGGGCCTCCCCTCGACACGAATCCCAGTGCTACTCCCTGTCAGATCCGTACAGTTTGTATAGTCTCGATTTGCATGCCAAAAAAACTTAACTTTTCTTGATTTTTGTTCTTGGCTAAACAAGCCATACTATGCAAAATTTAGTGATAGTTAGCCATATTTATTCATAATTAGCCATATTTAGCGACAGTTAGCTAGATTTAACGAGATTTCACCAAATTTAGAGGATCTCTGATAGATTTGGTGGAACTGCCAAATTTGGAGGAGCTCACCAGATTTGGCCTTCCAAAATGTGCCATGTGTTAGCTCCTCATTAGGCCACGTGTCACCTAAACATTGGTCAAGCAACATCCTCCTACCACATGTCATCCATACATCTTCCATGTCATCGTATGGCCCTCCCATGTGTCATTCATAAGCTTTCCACGTCATTGTACAACCCTGCCACGTGTCATCCATACGGTTTTCATGTCATCGTACGACCCTGCCATGTATCATATGTATGGCCTTTAAACGTGTCATCCAAACAACTTAGATGTCATCATATGACCCTGTCTTGTGTCACATCCCTATAGTTCCACGTGTCACCTCCGTACGGTGCCATGTGTCACTTCTGTACTGGTCCAAGTCAGCCCTGAAAATGCGAAATTTGGCTGACACGTGTCAACCTCTGGTGATGACATTGTCATGCTAATGTTAGCATGATGTATTGCTGACGTCATCTGTTGACTTTAATTGTTGACTTTGATCTATGAACTTTGACTTTGACTATTTGCTTGTTTGACCTGATCTTCAGTTCGTGATAAATTTTGCATACGGTGTCCATTTAAAAAAAAACATACATGGATAGAATCAACATGATGAGCCCAATACAATGGCATTGGTTTCATCTGATTATGAGAAATTTTATTTTTAGGCCTTCCTAGATCCATTTTGGATCATTTATAGATGATTTCTCAAGCTACAATCAGATAAGAATTGCGCATGACGATAGATACAAAACTACATCTACGATAGAATGGGGAATTTTTCAATACACGGTAATGTTGTCTAGGTTAAAGAACGCACCTGCGATATTTTCAAGAGTAGTTGTTGAAGTTTTTAAGGATTTTATTCACAAGTTTCTCAAACTCTACTTGGATGATTGGACTATATTTATCTTGTTACGAGATAATGTAGAATTGCCAAGATTGATGTTGGATAAGTGTAGAGAACATCATATATCCTTAAACCTAAATAAGTGTATTTTTTGCGCACCATTTGGAATATTAGTGGGCCAAGAACTATGCAAGCAAGGCTTGATATTTGATCCTACCAAAATTGCAGTTACTATGGACTTCCAACAACCTACATCAGTCAAGCAACTACGTGCGACATTAATTCATACAGGGTATTATAGGAAATTTATGAAAGGATACATGCATATTAAGGCCCCAATGGAAAAAACATTGAAAAAAGATTCAAAGTTCCAGTGGAATGATGATTGTCAGAAAGCACTTGAGACACTGAAATAGAAGCTAGTAACTGCATTGATATTGGTTTTCCCAGACTAGAACAAGGAATTTCATGTACACATGGATGCTTCATCAATAGCATTGAGAGCGATCTTGTCACATATAGGTGATGGAGATATATATCACCCAATTGCTTTTGCAAGTAGGAAACTATCAACAAAAAAGAAAAGTTATACCACAACAGAACGTGAGGGATTGGCTATGTTATACATCCTGCAGAAGTTCATACACTACTTACTAGGCTCACACATAAAGATGTAGATAAATAGTTTTGAGGTGAGATATATGTTCAACAAGCCAATGTTGGGGGGAAGGATTTACAGATGGATCCTATTTTTCTAGGAGTACAAATTCAAAGTAGTAGTAAAACCAGGTAAACTCAATGTAGGACCAGATCATTTGTCACATATACTGTCAAGAGAAGAGGCAGGAAACCTGGATGATAGCTTGTCATATGCACAACTACTTTCAGTGAAGATGGTGGATGACTACTTTACATAGATTGTACAATTCTTATGCACAGGGATGGCCCCCTTAGACATGACAATCGTACAAAAAAAGTAGTTGGTAGTAAAAGATGCAGAATACCAATTAATTGGAAGAAGCTTATATAAAATAGGTGCACATTGAGTACTATGATGTTGCGTAGTCGAACACGAAAGACCAACTATATTTTCAGAAGCGCACAACATGATAGCAGAAGGAAATTATGCAGGAAAATCCACTACGCATAAGGTCTTATGTGTAGGGTTATGGTGGCCTACATTCCACAAGGATGCAAAGGAATACTGTCAGACATGCGAAGTTTGTCAAAGGGTCAAAAATCCCTCTAGAGGGGATGAAATTCCATTGAATCCACATTGTACATTACCTGATTTGGACAAGTGGAATATCGAATTCATTGGATCAATAAACCCACCAACAAGATTATCAGGGGCTAGGTACACCATTGAAAAAAAAAAATATCTAAGTCAATGGATAGAAGACACGCCAGTAATAGATTGCAACACAGAAACTACGGCACACTTTTTTTTCAAAAACATAGTAACACGACTTGGATGTCCTCGAACATTGATGAGTGATCAAGGGACACACTTCATAAATAAAACCATAGCAGCCTTGATGGGAGAATTCCAAATCCACCATTAGAAGAGTATGTTGTACCATCCACATGCTAATGGCATAATGGAAGCATTAAACAATGTCCTCGAGAATGCAATAACAAATATTTTCAACATGGGA
>JASDQU010817863.1:35020-49867 GCA_032191745.1 Picea mariana
ATCTGCTTTATGTTTATAACTCTGGAATTCACAGTAAAAACTCACTGCCACTAAGATTCATGATTCAAAGTTAAAAATGAGAGTAAATGGTTAATAATCTACACTAACTGATTCACCCCCCCCCCTCTCAGTTAATTCATACCTGTAACAGACCTTTGGGCTATGGGGTCTGTGACAAGTTTGAAATTAAACACGGGTCTATAAGGTATTTCCATGGGGCAAGGTAATGTAGATGTTGGATCCTTTAGAAATAAAATGATGTAGAAAAGGAATAGACGAGATAATCAACTACAACAAAAAAGCATTCAAGAATTTCTTCATTGTAGTATCAGAGGGAAAACATTTAGATTTTTAAAAGCTCGACACAGAGTATAGTGAATAAATTCTGTGCTAAATCTCCCTTTAAAAATCAGAAAGGAAATAACATAATGATAACTGAGAAGGATCACATTTAACGAAGAGAGGAAACTTCACCGACATTAACACGCAGGAATCCTGTGCAAAAGTCCATTTATTTCTGGTTGATTTGACAAAATATTACAGAGAATAGCCTTCTTGGTGCAAGAATCAACCCCTTTTATATTAAAATCATCTCAATAAATAGGAGAGATCCTCCAACAAGTTGTGTAAGTCGGATTTAACCGTCTCGACCAAGAATAGCATAAAATCCCCAAATATCTGGAATTGCAAATTTGGCCGAATTTCCTGAAAATAGGGGTACGCTCAGTCATTGATTTATCCCAATAAGTGACACCTGTGAAAAACTGAAGGAGGTTATTGTAGATTAGCTTGTCTAGAGAAAACACCTCCTTCATTTTCTCAAATTTCAATTCCACCTCGCCGAAACAGTTCCCGCAAAATCGGGACTGTAACAAAAAAAACCAGAAATCTGGAAAATTAGGCTCAAAGACCACCTCGATTCTCCCAATTGGTGGCACTTTTAAAAAAACTGGGAGAGGTTTTTATTCTTCATCCCGTTACGAACAAAAACCTCTTTTTTTTTTTTNGTAACAAAGGTTATAGATTATATATATATATGGAATATTGTTTTTACAATAGGGTGGGTGAGTGTAAGTTAATGGTGGTCTTTCATGAGACCTTAGTGGCAATGTAAATTTGGAAAAACAACAATCTCTTAACTTGGAGGGATTATGCATTGTATTTTTACAATGAATTTGAATATGGTGTAACAAGATGAAAGATAGGAATTGTTTTTCTTGTGTCGTATATTTGGATAAAAGGATCTTAACATGATCAAAACAATAATTTTTCAGGCTAAAATGGTCTTAACATGATCAAAACGATATTTTGTTTAGATAGAATGTATGGGTCTCCTCTAGTGCCGATAGCAAAAATGTAACTCATTTGAAAAAAAGTTATAGCAGAAATAAGAGAGGCATGTATTCTAGGATTTTGATATAAGTGAAGACAAAAATAAATTAAAAATAGTAAACAATAATATTTAAAAAAAAAAAATTCTATATTTGAAATCTACATAGCCGACTCTATCTATGTCTATAATTTTATCAACAACTAAATTGTTTAACCTATAGAAAAATAATGCCAAAGACAAAGATATAGAGGGGTAGTCACAAAATGGAGGTTTTAATGAATTTGCACACACAACCACTAAGTTTATCATCCCAAACCTAAATCCGAGCCAACCAAGTGAGCATACATATTGTCAATCCCACTGAAAAATTTTGAATTCAACCCAACGCACACACGCTCTAGGAACGCGTGAGCTCTCCTAAAAATAATTTTCTTCATTCTCTATCTTTGTCCTCCCTCTCCTACATATATCCCCCCTCTCTATCTCACTCACTCTCCCTCTCTACCCCCCCTCTTTATCTCCCCCTCTCTCCCTCATACTCCTATACATGGGCAAAATTTAGACATCACAAGGTATGGAAAGACCTAGAGCTACACCTTACCTTGACATGACTATGACTCTCACACCCTCTCTCTCTCTCTCTCTCTCTCTGCTTCTTTGTCCCTCACTCCCCTCTCTCTTCCACCTCTATTCCACCATTTCTTTCTCTCCTCGTTGTTAGTCTTAGTCTCACACTCTCTTCCCCTGTTTCTCTCTCTATTCCCCCTCTTTGTCTCCCTTTTTATACCCCCATTCCTCTTATTCTCTTGCTACCCCCCTTCTATGTCTCCTCCTCTGTTTTCTTCTCTCTACCCCCCCTCTCTTTCTCCCTCTTGTCCCTCTCACAATCTATTTTTTTCCCTCCTCTTTGTCTTTCTATGCCCCACCCTGCCACTCCTCCCTCTTTGTCTCTACTCACCCTCTTTGTCTTACTCTCTCCCCCTCTCACACTCCCACACACTCTCTGTCTCTCTCCTCCCCACCTGTGCCAATATCTCTCCTCTATCTCTCCTGCATCTACCGCTCTCTCCTAAATTTATGTCTCTCTCTACCCCCCTCTCTATTTTCCTCTCTCCCTCTCACACACTCTCTCTACTTCCTTACTATGCCTTGCTCTCTTTCCCTCCCACACACACTTTCTACCCCCGTATATGTCTTCCTCTCTCTCCATTCTACACTCTAACACACTCACTCTCTACCTCCCTTGTTGTCTTCCTCTCCCTCCCTTCCACACTCTCTCACACACACTTTCTATCCCCCTATATCTATTCCTCTATCTCCCTCCCATACTCTCTCACACACATTTTTTATCCCTCCTATATGTCTTCATCTCTCTCCCTTCCATACTTTAACACACTCACTCTCTACCTCCATCCTTTGTATACCTCTCTCTACCTCCCCTCTTTGTCTACCTCTTTCTTCCTCCCACATTCTTGCACATGCACTTTCTCTCCTACATCTACCACCTCTTTCTCTCTCTCGTTGTTAGTCTCATTGTTAGGGACCTAACCCCTCACGTAGGTAGAATAATATATTTCAATGTAATAAAAGTCAATATTAATAAGGCCTAGCAATAAGGAAGAATAAGTCCAATGTAAGAAGACCTAATAGAAGCTTTCGCTTCTAGAAGGATCTTCCTCTAGATGATTCTTTTGATAGACATATTTATTATAAATAGGAGTCGAGGGTATGAGAAATTGTGTCTTGGATATTATTGTAATATAGCTCTGCTCTGCTGGAAGTTGCCCCCTCGAAGAAGAAAGTAAACATTTCTCTTAGTAATCAAAGTGCTCTTTCTGGGGTTATTTTGGTATCATTCTGGCATTATTTTTTTGTTGTTCTGGTTATATTGTTGTTCATCTTCCATTTCTAGCTATTTATTTTTTTCTGCATATTTTTTTATATATGGAACATTACACTCACTCTCACTATATTTCCCTCCCTCTCTCTCCCCCCATTTCTCTCTTTATATCTCTCTACCCCCCTTTCCCCCTACCTCCGCCCTTCCTCTCCCAATTATGATCACTCTCTCTCCAGCCCTTCCTCCCTCCCTCTCTCTCTCCCCCTCCCTCACCTATCTCTCTTCTCTCTTTCTCTCATACATCTACCCATCCCCATTATGTATCCCCCCCTTCCTCTCACTCTCTTTCTACCTGTTCTCTTTGTCTGCCTCTCCCTCACTCTCACACATTCAAAAATATTCTTTTCCAATCCCCCTCTCATTTTTGCTCTTCCCCCCTCTTACACTCACACATTCTCTCTCTACCCCCTCCTCCCTCTATCTATCCCCTTCCCTCTCATTATCTCTCCTCTCTTTCTCTCCTACATATCCCACCTCTTTCTCACTCTCTCTCTAATTTTTTTTACTCTCTCTCTCTCTCTCTCCTCTCTTCACTAGTTCTACCTCCCTCTCTCTATCCATCTAAATGCGAGGCATGTCTCATAATGAATAAAGGATATGTTCAATACATAAATTTAGTATTTCATTTAAGGTGAGTGTTAATTTTGTGTTCTTATTCCAATGGATTACTTATACAAGTACTTATATGAGAATGACCATGACGTAGACCATGAACTAGACCTAGACCATCACCTAGACCCCCCTAACTCTATCTAAGCCTACATATAACCTATACTCTACCCTTAACCCCATGAAAACCTATTCCCTAAGTGAAATATTCCTATACCTTTTTTTTTATAATGATATTTTATGGATATGACCGTTCACCTATGGTTTAATAATGATCTCACATGATTTATTTATGATTACATTACATTGATTTTTCTTTTTTATTTTATTATAAGAATAATATCATAGTTGATTCAATATTATTTATTCATAATCAATGTTTCGTACCCTCTATATATCCCACCTCTCTGACTCTCTCCCTCTTTCTCTCTCCATCCATTGATTTCTCTCCCTTCTCCCTCCCTCTCCCCCTCCCCCTCCCTTCTCTTTCTTTCCCNTTCTCCTTTCTCTTCCCCTTTGTACCTACCTTCCACTAGCTATACCCTCTTTGTCTACTACATCTACCACCTCTTTCTCTCTCTCTTTTTTTTTTGTTAGTCTCACTCTCACTCTCTTCCCCACCTCTCTCTCTCTCCCCATCTTGGTCCTCTTCTCCCACCCTTTCACACTCTCAAACAATCCATCTATATCCCATTCTATTTTTACCTATTACATCTGCCCCCCACTCTCTCGCTCCTTGTATCCCCCTCTCTCCCCCACACTCTCCACACTTCTCTCTTTTCATCTATTTAACCCCCATTCCCTCTTTTTCCCCCTTCCTCTCACTCTCTCACTCTCTACCCCCCCTCTCTGCCTCCCTGTCCTGTTAGGATATTTAGACACTTAGGAGCTAGTTAATATCTACTTGGTATAATTTATCATTAGGTAAAAGTGTGTTTCTTAGTGTGTTTCTTTATTATGCATTAATATGCATTTGTAGTTAAGAAATTCGACGGTCACGATATGTTCTCGACATAGAGTGATCCAACGGTTCATATTCTACTCGATATTAATGGCTATATTGATCTGTGGCTTAACATCAGATTGGTCCAAGATCTCTATTTAAAGACCAAGGAGTTTCATTTGTCAATGATCGATTGTGATAAACTATCTTGTAAAATCCCTCTGTAATGTTTTTCTTTTTCATTAATAAACCTCTCCTAGTGGCTGTGCTAGAAGGGGCTATTGATGTTTCCCCATAGGGGTTTTAACAAGTCAAAACATCGTTGTGTTGATATTTTATCTATTTTTGTGAGTGCTTACTGAAGGTGTTCATACCCTGTTGGAATACATGTGTTTTCAAACATGGTATCAGATCTCGTTTGAAGAACTGCTTCCATTGTAGATCGAGATCATGAAGTTGAGTTTCATCATCTCCATTTTCTGCCATTACCAAACATTTATAGGCTAACAAGACTGTTTCATTGTGTCTAGAGCACTCATTTCAATCATAAATGCTTTTTGTTTCACTCGAATAGGTTTATGTTTTCCCAAGATATGACCATTTCAATCAGATATGGAGGTATAAAGCCTGAATACGCCCTTTTCAAAAACAATTGTAGAGAATTAGTTCAGTTTTATTTTAGTTTTATATTTTTTTCTTCCTGGTTGCTAATCATTTAGATCTACGTATTTTATTTTCCCCACGCCCCATGCAATCTAAAAAATAAATAAATATATAGGAAAATGTGCATTTTCCAGATAAGCTAACCGAGATCTAACTCTTGTTTTCATCAAGAAGAAACATTTTTTTTGTGTGTGAAAAGATATTTTAATGAGCATGCTCTCCACGACCGTCTTCAACAACAACAAAAAGAACAAAAATTCTCCTTCTAAACAATACAATGTGTTTTTCTAGCTCACTTGGTTAAAAGTTTCCTTATAAAGTAAGAGGTCTCGAGTTCAAGTCTCTTTTTTGTTATGTTTTTTGAAAAAGTTCATGCATCCATTGTAAAGTGTATTTCACTTCAAGTATAAAAGTGAATCACTATAAGTAGCTTTAATATTTTATTTTAAAATTATTTATTCAAATTTATTTTATAAACTAACTTCATTGTAAAAGTGATCACCACTTCTTTTCATAAAAGAGGGTCACTTCATAAAGCAACTTATCTGTAAAAGTGAGGGCATAAATTTCACATATGAAGTCTATTTTCAGTGTCGTTTTTTTTAAACTGCCTAATTTTTGGAGATATTTCCATCCATGTCATTAGTTTCAATATTTTAAATCCATGTTTTCTACATATTTAATATTTCTTCTTCCAATGGTCTTTTTCTTACCAACACCAACTACTTACAATGGAAATCCCATATGGAGGATTTATTAAGAAGTAAAGGCTTGTACCAGATCACCCTGGGAAAGGAGAAAGAACCCACTGATGATGAAAATAAAGACAAATGGGATAATAGGAATGGCGAAGCACATGGAGTCATCAAAATGTCCATCTCTCCTGATTTAAGGTTCCACCTTCAAGAAATTGATGACCTTGACTAAGCTTGGGAAAATATTTAATCTATGTTTGGTAAATACAATATTATTCAAGAACATTAGTTATAAAATCAGATATTGAATTTAAGTCATATGATTTTTCTTACATTGAATACTATCTATCTAAGTTTAAAACACATAGAATCATATGTGAAGAGTGTACCATAAAGCTGGAGGAAGAGTGTTGCATCTATATTATTCTTTCTAATCTAGGTAGTGCATATTTTATTTTCTTATATACCTTTTATGTCATGAGAGAGGCTCTAGGGAAATATAATTAAAAACCCACTCTTGATTCATTTTTTGATGCTTTGGTTAAAGAGAAATATAAGTTTCTACAACTTGGAGTGATCAACACTGCAAGTACCTCCAACAAATCCTTAGTCTCCCAGTAGAAAGATAAACCCAAGAGTCCCAAGAAGCAACATCTTCCCCACAACAACAAGATAAACAAGGGACCCAAACCCACTCAAATAACTTCATGTCCTAATGGTGAAAAATGAGCAAAATATTAAACAAGAATACTAATAGAAATTTCAACTTTTGTGGGAAATATGGTCATGATGAGTCCAGATGTTTCAACAAGATGACAGTTTTAGAAGCGATGAAGAAGCACAACATAAGTATTGATTCTACTTCTTCTTCTTATTCTCATGGATATGCACTTTTTGCTTCTGGTTTCTCCTTCAATGCAACTTCTACTTCTTCTTCTATTGAGTGGGTTATTGATTGTGGAGCATCTTATCATATGGCTAAGGATAAAGCCATATTTTCTACTCTATATTAATGTAACAACAAGAAAATATTTTTTGGTGATGATAGATCTCTTAGTGTTGTAGGATCTGGAACAATTCAAGTAGATAATGGTCATTTCAATGATGTATTATGTGTTCCAATTCCTTCTTGTAACCTTCTATCAGTATATCAAATCACTCATTCAGGTGAAGGTAAAACCATAGAGTTTTCACCTCACCAAGTTGTAATCAAGGATCTAAAAGATCCTAAGCATGTTCTTCCATCTGGATTTGTTGTTGATATTACCATGTTGTACAAGTTTGAAAACTTTGCGTCATCATATTTTCCATTAGTTTTTGTTTCTCATAGCGATGACTTGAGCAAAATTTGGCATGAGTGGATTGGTCATCTAAACTATCTCTCATTGCAACAACTATGTAATCAAAAAATGGCGACTGATATTCCTCTTGTTTCATTAGGTGATGATGTTTGTGTCAGTTGTGTTCTCGACAAACATCATTAGGATAGTTTTGAAAAACGTACCTCTCGGAATGCCTCAGTCCCTTTGCAGCTTGTTCACGGTGACTTGTGTGGCTCACTTTATTCTCCTTATTTTTCTAGGTACAATTATTTCTTAACTTTCATTGATGAATTTTCCATATGTACTTGGGTTTACTTCTTAAAACTTAAGAGAGGATTTTTTGACAATTTTCTGGCCTACAAGACCCTTCTAGAAAACAAATATGGACATCAAATTCAAAGGTTAAGAACAAATAATGGAGGCAAATATGTGAACACTAATTTTACAAGTTGCTACACTACATAGGGCATCCAAATGCAACACATTGTTACATACATACCATAAAAAAATGGTGTTGTTGAGAGAAAGAACCAAACATTAAAATAAATGGCTAATTGTTTGATCCAATCTAAGGGATTAAGCCTAAAGTATTGGGAAGAAGTCAGGAACAATGAAAATTACTTAGTAAATCACACTCCCACAAAGCCCTTTAAAAATATGATACCAGAATAAGCATGGACCAAAATTAAACCAGATGTAAGTCATGTCTGTGTATTTGGAAGTATAGTATGGGATCACATTCCTTATGAGAAAAGGAAAGCATTGCAGCCTAAAAGTGAGAAGTGTATATTTGTTGGTTATTTTGAAGATGTCAAAGGTTACATACTTATTCAACCACATTGTAATGAAATTATTATTAGAAGAGATATTAAATTTGATGAAAATCTCTTAGACTGCGTGCCTAATTCGACGATTGTTCTTTCTTTGGCCTGTGATCCATCTTTGGTGTTTCTGCCTTCTTATGCTCCTATTATGGTTTCTTCATCAGATGATGATAGTGAGGATGAAAATCCACCTTCTCCTGCTCGCGTTCCTCTAGATGAGTCCATTCAACCTGAACCAACACCTACATAATTGCTTCCTAGATGGGTCCATTCAAGACAAGAAGCAGTTGATGATCTTTTTAGTGATCCTTCATATCAATGTCAAACACATTGTCAGTTCCAGCAAGCCTCTTCTCTTTTGGCTCAAGTTTCATAGACTTGTGATCCAAAGACATTTGCAGAAGCTTCAAGTCATCTAGATTGGGATACAACAATGAATTTAAAAGAGTATCATTCTTTAATGGAAAACGATACTTGAGATCTTGTACCTCTTCCAAAAGGAAGAAAACTTGTCATATGTAAATGTGTATACATAACTAAGCATGTAAAATATGAAAGTATTGAAAGAAACAAGGCTCAGTTAGTTTCCAAAGGATTTTACCAAGTTGAAGGAATTGACTATAATGAAACCTTATCCCCTATAGCCAAAATGAATTCCATCTTCCTTGTTCTTTCCCTTGTTGCCTCACATAAATGGGAGGTCCATCAGATGGATGTTAAATCCTCCTTCTTGCATGGGCATTTCCAAGAATAAATATACATCAAACAACCTCCTCGATATGTTCAGAATGACTATAGCCTTGTTTTTCTCCTTAATAAATCTCTTTTTCACCTTAAGCAAGCTCCCTGAGCTTGGTATTCCAAAATGGAAAAATTTCTTATTGACACTGGATTTTCTAGATGCCATTATGATCCTAATTTGTATACCAAGAAAGTAGGAATCCATCTCATAATCCTTTTACTTTCTTTTGATGACCTTATCCTTACTGGTAGTGACTCAAAGCTTTCAAAACATGTGAAAACTAGCCTTAAGTAGAAATTTTAAATGACGGACTTAGGATTTTTTCACTATTTCCTTGGCCTCCAAGTTTTCCAAACCAATGAAGGATTTTTTTTTTCCTAATCTAAGTATGTTTGTGACCTTCTTCGTCACTTTTACATGGAAGATTGTAAACCAACCCCTTGTCTCCTCCAGTATTGATTCAAGCTTGCTTCCACCTGTACTTCTCCCAAAATTGATGCCACCTTGTACCGCCAGTTAGTTGGTAGCCTCTTATACCTGACTCATACCCATACTAATATTTCCTTTGTTGTTGGTATTTTTTCTTGATATATGCAAACACCCCATGAAATTCGTTAGAAAGAAAATAAAAGGATACTTTGATATGTTCAGGGTAAAATTAGGTTTAGGATATATTACTATTCAAGAGGGACTCCTTTATTGGTTGGTTTCACTGATTCAAATTGGGATGATGAACTTGATGATCATAAGTCTACTGAAGTTTATGTTTTTAGAATTGGTTCAGGACCCATCACTTGGCCCTGTAAGAAACATGTTATTTCACTTTCTTGAACAGATGAAGAGTATCAAGCACTGGTAAATGCAATTCAGGAAGCCTTGTGGCTTCGACATATCCTTTCAAAGTTTGGATTCGAGCAATAAAATCTGACCAACCTTTGGTGTGACAATCAAATTTCCATCAAGCTCGCCAAATACCCAGCTCAACATCAATGCAACAAAAACATCGAGCTACACATGCACTTCATCAGAAATCTCATTCATGATCAAGTTATTGAAGTGATAATTTTCCCTACAGAAGATAAAGTTGCAAACATTTTCACAAAGTATCTTACATAAGCGATTTTTTCCAAACTTTGATCTATGTTAGAAGTTCAGGAAGTTTCCATTAAGAGGGGATAGGCTCTAATGCCTCCTTCCTTTTTCTATTTTGTCACTATTGTGAATCGTTCAATCATATCCAAATTTGTTCTTAAGGGGGGATGTTAGTATATTTAGACACTTAGGAGTTAGTTAATATATACTTGATCTAATGTGTTGTTAGGTAAAAGTGTGTTTATTTAGTATGCATTAGTATGCATTTGTAATTACGAAATTCGATGGTCACGATATGTTCCCTACATAGTGTGATCCACCGATTCATATTTTCCTCGATATTAATAGATACATTGATCCATAGCTTAACACCTGATTGGTCCATTCTATCTATTTAAAGAGAATGGAAGGTCATTTTCCAATGATGGATTGTGAGAAAATATGTTGTAAAATATCTCTATAATCTTTTTCTTTTGCATTAACAAACTGCTCCAAGTGGTCATGTTGGCTGGGGCCATGGATGTTTCCTCATAGGGGTTTTACCATGTCAAATCATCGGTGTGTGGTGGTTACTGAAGGTGTTCTTCCTTTGTTGGAATACTTTTTTTATTGAACATGTCCCTCACTCTCATTTTCTTCCTCTCTCCCACTCTCACACTCTTTCTTCCTCTCTTTGCATCCCCCCTTCCTACATTGCAAGGAAAGAAATGACCTTGAGCTAGACATGTCAAGACCTAGACCTAAACCTTGACATAACAATACCTATACATGGAAAGACCTGGAGCATGAACTAGACCTATATGATGACCATGATTTATACCATGACATAGACCTAGACCATGACCTATAACACAACATAGAGCTAGAGCTAGATTTAGATGATGACCTAGAGGTTGATGTAGACCATGACCCATACCATGACA
This sequence comes from Picea mariana, assembly GCA_032191745.1. Lineage (NCBI taxonomy): Eukaryota > Viridiplantae > Streptophyta > Pinopsida > Pinales > Pinaceae > Picea > Picea mariana. The sequence goes on from JASDQU010817863.1 coordinate 46,067, forward strand.
TAGAGATATATATAGAGTTATAATATGACCTAGATATTGACATAGACTATGAAATAGACCCTACATACTCTTATTCTCTCACTCTCTACCCCCCATACTATCACTCTCTCACTCTCTAATGCCCCCCTCTCTCTGTCCCTCACTCTCTTTTTCTTCCCCGCTCTCCCTCTAACACTCGCTTTCTTCCTCTCTTTGTGCCCCTCCTCCCTACATCGCAAGGAAATAAATGGCCTTGCCCTAGAGATGTCAAAAACTAGACCTAAACCTACACATAGAAATACCTAGACATGGAAAGACTTAGAGAATGACCTAGACCTATACGATGACCATGAAATAGATCATGACATAGACCTAGACCATGACCTATACCACAACATTGAGCTAGATCTAGATTTAGACTATGACCTAGATCTTGACATAGACCATCACCTAGACCACGGCATAGAGATAGATCTAGATTTAGATGTTGACCTAGACCTTGATTTAGATCATGACCTAGAACCTCCTAGAACCACCTAATCCTAGGCATGAATTATACTCAATTCTTAACCCTCTCTACACCTAAGCCTTGAGTTCACTATGCATATACCTTGTGTACAACCCTTGCACCCACATCACCCACATATTGGTTCTACAACCATTGCTCTATTGTTGAAAACGATTTCAATGCTAACCCATTAGGCCTTAGTTGTCCCCATACCACTATACATATTTATTCATAAAGATGTTTGGTGTATATTAAATGTTATATTCATTGCATTAAGAGTGTGCACGTGCTCCCATGACTTGACCGAGTTGTATTTGTTGGTCATTTATGCTCAACAAGAGCACACACATGTTTCTAAAATGCATCTATGCTTTAGTGCGCACTTGTTCCAGGAATGCGTGCATGTTCCTATTGGACATTTTTGGGTGCCAAGCACACCCCACCTCATCTGTCTCATGGACGAAAAAATATGTGACAGCTTCATAAAAAAATAACTCGTAGAGATAGGTTTTACGTATTTTAGTGTTCTTGTTAGATTCGTAGAGACTTTTGTGCTATTGCTAGACCATTGTAGGAAAATTTGGAAGACAAATGTTTCAAGTGCAACTAAAATTGTTGTTTGTATATACTTGTGTCTTCTTGGAATTGGAAGACAAATTTGTCCAAGTTCAATTGGAATTGTTGTTTGTATCTTCTTGTGTCTTCTTGGAATTGGAAGATGAATTTGTCCAAGTGCAATTGGAGTTTTTGTTTGTATATTCTTGTGTCTACTTGGAATTGGAAGAAAAAATAGTCCAAGTGCAATTGGAATTATTGTTTGTATGTTCTTGTGTCTTCTTGGAATCAGAAGACAAATTTGTCCAAGTGCAATTGGAATTCTTGTTTGTATATTCTTGTGTCTTCCTAGAATTGGAAGACAAAATTGTCCAAGTGTAATTGGAATTGGAATTGGAATTATTAAATGTGTCTTCTTTTGTAATACAAAACCAAATTTATCCACTTGGTTGTTCCTTATTACATAATACAAAGACAAATTTGTGGTGGGTTTTTGGAAGCCAACTTTTATCTTTAAACATGGGAAACCATCGGATTCGAGAAAGAAAGTCCTCAAGAAAAAAAAAAACCAATCAAAAAGGTAGAAGAAGAAAGAGCAAAAGAAAACTTATGTATGTCAAAGCATAGGCTTTCAAAAGAGGAAAATTCAATATCTAGTGGAATAAATGCCACTATTGTTTCTCCTCTATCACAAGAAGCAAAGTGCAAGAGTTCAATAGAGATAAATCCAAATAATATCTCATCAAGACAGCTTTTTGTGGATGACCAGATGATGTAGGATTTGCTTGGAGTTAATTATACAATGGATGAAATTAGAGAAGCAACAGGTGTACAACATTGTGTTGAAGAATGTCCTATGGTGCAATCTCTTGTTGGACAGTCAAATGTTCCAAAAACTAGATAAACCCATGTCCACTCTCCTCCCACAGTTGATCTGTCAGTGATTGAAGGGGATAGAACTGCAACATTATTAACTCCACAACAAAGAGGTCAAGAGTACAAGAATAAGGGTTCATCATCCCTACCTAGATTAAGAACTATGAGCAAAAGAAATGCTAAATACATCCAGGTCGATGAAATTGGTCTAGCATCACTTGTAGGTAAGTTACCAAACTGTACTATTCCTTATCACTCTTATAAAATCATTCAAGAATATTTTGAACCAAAATATGATGATGTTAAATGTCAATTACTTTTATCTTTGTTAAAATATAGAAGTTTGAGTGATGTTAAGAGAATTTTAGGCATTAAAATAGTCAAATGTGTAGAAAAAATTCATAATATTGTTAGAAACCTTGTATATGATTTTCAAAGAATTGGTAATAAGTCTCTTTATAAATATCGCAATGCAACCCAACATGTCTTTTCCTAGTCAATTGTTAGCAAGATCACAAGAAAACATTGTTTTCTACAACAAACCTCTCACCTCTTGAAATGCAATGTCAAAAACCTTAGAAATTATTCTCATGGATGAGATAGCCTCGACATAGGTGCCCCAACATATCTGTGGGCCTTCACTTGGAGGCTACCAGGTTCTGACATGAAGTTAATTAGAGTGATTAAGGGACTAGTTTAGGATTTATGGAATGAGAACACAGGGCCTTCTTCCAACCAAAAAAATGTACTAAAATTGATAAGGGGGTCTACTGACCATGAAAAACCCCATATTAAACACTTTCTTGACATTACATAGACATAATTGTATGAGAGACTCAGAACAATACATAGTGAAATTAACTTAGACCAAAGATATTTTCATAAATGCAAGCCTTGATATGTTCAAATAAACACAATTCATAACACATGTTTTTGTAGATATGACATTGAGTATGGTTATTATTATCACACACACACACACACACACACATATATATATATAATTTTTTGCTTAACACCCTTTTGTAGTAATGCCCAGTTATATTGTCGTTATTGTCATCTAGATACTTTATTCACATCATATTGTGTACAAGGCTAGAGGGTTTTACATTTTATCAAAAAGCATGCTTAGATGGGACATGCCCCAGCTACGGTGGAATGACATTATTGAGCAACTGCATCCATGTAATAAATGAGTATGAATTAGGGAGGAAGGAGGTTTCCTTGCAAAGATTTAAATATGTGACATATGATATTGATGGAGGACATGAAATAAAAAAGACACAATTGGTTACTTCCCAAGTACAAGTTTGTGACTTCATGAAGGACTTCATCGAAAAGACATGACATTATGTTCAACATGTCCATGTGGCTCGACGGTAGGACAAGCATTTTAGAATATGAAAAGATACAATTCCTATTGGTACTGTGTTATCAATGGTTGAATTTGTTGATAACTACACCCTTAAACTGTAAAATGAGATTCAAATCCAATATTCTCACTCAGAGTAGGTCAACATAATGGTACATATCACATACAGACATAAACATGATAGTAATGAACAAAATAGATTTATATTGAAAGAGTGTCACTTCTACATAAGCGATGATCAAAGACGTGACTTATCCTATGTACAACATTCTATTCAGTTGTTCTAAAATAACCTTAAGGAGAAGAACATACATATGGATCAACATTGTATTTGGTCATATGGTTGAAGAAGGTGTTAAATTATGAGCTGGATTTCTTATGCGGATTAATTCTTTTATTTTCTTCAACACTTTGATTCCAGCTTAATACACTTCAACAATACCAAATCATAACTGAATAGCAATAACTATGTAGATAAGTAAGCATGCACATCAACAAAACATATACCCTG
>JASDQU010817863.1:49887-69274 GCA_032191745.1 Picea mariana
TATGCGGATTAATTCTTTTATTTTCTTCAACACTTTGATTCCAGCTTAATACACTTCAACAATACCAAATCATAACTGAATAGCAATAACTATGTAGATAAGTAAGCATGCACATCAACAAAACATATACCCTGGGGAAACCTTGTACAGGGAGAAAAACCACAGAAAACGATATTCCTTTATTACATTAATAATGTATGATCACTTACAAATATCCACCATTAATTTTCTTCTCTTAAAGAGCTTTCCAAATTGACTCTGACCTAACAAAGACCTAAGAGACCTTGCTGAAATACACCTCTGATATGCTCCCTCTATTGTTGATATACAACATTGATATGTTGTTGATATATGCCTCTGATATGCAGTCTCTATTGCTGATATACGACACTGATATGTTGCTTTGGTATGCTTCCTCTTTATCACTGATATGATCCTCTATTGCTTCTCGCTTAACCTGCATATCAAAATTGTGTTGAAGAGAGGGGTCAACATATGCTTATATAGGATGAAGAGGAGAAGAGGAGAGACTCGAAATAGTAACTTGTTTGCATGATTTAATCATAGCTGAGCTTCGTACTTTAGTTCGAACTTAGAACTAGACTTGAGACTGGTATGATTTAGTTTGAAAATAGAAATAGACTTGAGACCTCAGTTACAACTCAACATTACACTTTAGCTTGAAAATAGAACTAGACTTGAGAGTGGTGTGCTTTAGTTAAAAAATAGAACTATACTTGAGACCTCAGTTACAACTAAACATTACACTTTAGTTCAAAAATAGAACTAGACTTGAGANCAACATTACACTTTAGTTCAAAAATAGAACTAGACTTGAGACTTCAGTTAAAACTCAACATTACACTTTAGTTCAAAAATAGAACTAGACTTAAGACTTCAGTTACAACTCAAAGTTACACTTTAGTTCAAAAATAGAACTAGACTTAAGACAACAGTTACAACTCAACTCTTTATAAGGCGATTCAAAATTCTCTTCATGGTGGATAATGTTACACATGCCAACGCACTAGATCAATACATTTGTATCATTTGCAATATTAGGAATATTGTTTGTTGCTAGCTCATAGGAATTTTATATTAAACCTAACTTTTTCTAGATGACTTGACTTTTTCTCATGGATCACAAGGCTTAAATAGGCTCATAGAGGTTTTACGTTCCCCCTAATTTTTGCACTAGTCTGTCTATGCTCAAAGAGGTTGTACATTCCCACTGACTTTTGTACTGGGTTGTCTATGCTCACAGAGGTTATACATTCCCCCTGACTTGTTCATTAGACTCACATAGCATCTCATTCATCCTAACTTTTGGTTTGACTCACAGATGTTGTACATTCCCCCTAGCATTTTTCAATACCTCACAAGACTGATTGATTCTCCAAATATCCCTGGCTAGCCTCAGGGTGGCCCATATGACCTCTCATTGGAGAATGATTGTCGATACTACCAAATTTAACACTCCCTCTCAGTGAGGGAGTCATTCTCAGCCACACCAAGCTTGCCTCTCAGTTGCACAAACTATCTCAAGGTCAGAGGCTTGGTGAGGATATTATCTACCTGATCGCTCGTGGCTATGTACTATAACTTTACTTTTTTTTCTGGACCAAGTATCGGATGTAGTGGTACTTCATGTCAATGTGTTTTGACCTATCATGAAATACCAAGTTCTTTGTCAATTTTATGCAACTTTTATTATCACAGTGAACCACCGTCGTCTCGATCTTGTCTCCAAACAACCTAGAAACCAATTTTCTGAGCCGTACTGCTTCCTTGCTAGAATCACTAGCTGGAATGTACTCAGCCTCTATTTTACTCTGTGCAATGGATCCCTACTTCTGTCTTGACCAAGAGATCATAGTGGATCCTAAAATGAAGCAGTCTCTGGAAGTACTCTTCCGATCCACTAGGCTTCTTGCCCAGTCAACATCTGCATGCCCATGCATAAATAAACCACCGATGGATGTATATCTCAGACCATAAGTAATGGTCCCTCTGAGATATCTCAAGATGTGCTTTATTGCCACCCAATGTCTCTGTCTCAGTTCAATCATGAACTGACTCATTTCAATCACTGCATAGCATATATCTAGCCTAGTGTGGATCATGTATATCATTGATCCAATAATGTACCTATACATGGTTGGATCCACCAAATATGAACCTGTATCATAATCATCCATCTCTCTCTGGTTGGTAATCATTGGAGTAAACATGGATTTTCAATCCATCATACCAAGCCTCTTTAGTATATCCACTGTTTATTTTCCTTGTGCCAGGAATATCTCAGCCTATCGTTGCCATACTTCTAATCCTAGGAAGTAATGCATCAAGCCTAAGTCTTTCATCTTGAATTTTGTGGTTAGATTCCTCTTACACCAGGCTATTATCCCTTCATTTCATGTTAGAAAGATATCATCAANAGGCTTTTAAGAAAACCATCAATCCTATCATACCAAACTCTGAGAGCCTGCTTAAGACCATACAAGGCCATCCTTATCTTGCATACATGAGCTCCTTTGTTATGAATTACAAAACCATCCAGTTGTTCCAAAAATACCTCATGTTCAATCTTTCCATTCAATAATGTTGTTTTTACATCCATTTGATGTAGCTTCCAACCAAGAACGAGAGCTAAAGAAATAATAGTTCAAATGGAGGTATAACTAGCTACAAGAGCAAAAGTCTCTTCGTAGTTGATTCCTTATTTCTAAGTGAAGCCTATGACTACAAATATTTCTTTGAACGTTTCCACACTTCCATCAGCTACATGTTTGATATTATAGCTCCATTTGGAAGAAACCATTGATTTGTCTTTTGGCCTCGACACAATGTCCCAATCATTATTCTTTATAATAGACTTTTATTCCTCAAGCATGGCATACTTCCATACCTGTAATTTATCTTCTTCTTCAAATGAAGAAGGTTTAGCATCACTAATGTTTCTCATAAGTGAAACATAGCCTCCAAACCTGTCAGGCCTCTTCCTTTCCATTAAAGTTCCTTTGGGAGAAGCTATCCTTTCTGCTTCTTGCACTATTTCTTTAAGCCACCCTATCTTCCTTTTGGCTGGAGGTTCTTCAAGAGTTCTTTATAACACTTTAGCATGTTCTAGGGGGCTCATTACTTGTCCCTTCACAAGGTTACTCCCTCTGATCATCTAACTCATCATTTTCAGAAGAGGGTGAAGCTGGTTGAATTGCTTATGATTCCTATCGAAGTTCTCTAGATTTCTTAAATGTGGCTTCCTCATGGAAAGTCACATATCTTCTTACCTCTATTTTCCTCTGACCTAGTACATAAATCTTGTAAGCCTTGGATTTCTCACTCTACCCCACAAAAACCCCATTCTTTCCAGAGGGTTCCATCTTTGTTCTCTTTTCCTTAGGGACATGAATATGCACATGACACCCAAATATCCTTAGATGCCCTACTTCAGGTTTGATCCCTGAGAATACCTCCTCATGAGTCTTTTCCTTCAAGGTAGTATGTGGACACCTATTCTGAATATACATGGCAGTGGAGGTATCTTCTTCCCATAAAGAATTTGGTAGATCTTGGTCAACCATCATTTCTTTCGTTGCCTCACAAATTGTACTATTTTTCCTCTCAGCAACTCCATTTTGTTGAGGGTTATATGGCACGGTCAACAGTCTCTTGATTCTTACTGACTTGTAGAAATCATCAAACTAGAGAGATTCAAACTCTCCCCCATTGTTTGTTCCAAGGATTCTGATGGGTTTCCCTATCTTCTTTTCAATAAAGGATTTATACTCTTTGAATTTATCTTTTAGCTTTAAGAAAATATAGCCAACACTTTCTTAAGTAATCGTCAATAAAAATGACATAATACAAACAACCACTGAGTGAGGGAGATGACATGGGACCACATACATCATAATGAACCAGATATAATATGACTTGAGCTCTGTTGTCACTACTAGGAAATGCTTTCTTTATATTTTTACCTAGCATGCATCCCTTACAAATTTCATTTTTACTAAGAGAAATAGAGGGCATGCCACATACCATGTTCTGTAGATCTAGAAGAGATTTGTAATGAAGATTACCAAGTATTCGATGCCACAACTCATTGGAGCTAGTCACATCATGAGCCAATGCCTAAATTGACTATTCTGACATGATGTACAATCATCCATTGTGAGTTCCAATGGGTTTTGTTGTACTTAAATGACTACCTTTATCCCATAGTAGTGCCTTCCTGTCCTTGAATGTCACCCAATATCTCATGTCCTTAAGGGTTGCAAATGATAGTAGATTCTTCTTGATCCCTGGGACATATAATACTTCATCAACATGAAGTCTAGCCCGAGATTCCAATCTGAAGGAGATAGAGCCTACTCCATCTATCTTGCAACATTTTTCATCCCCAATCTCAACATGCTCTACAAAATATTTTGTCTCGAAATCTGAGAGGATCTCCTTGTACCCTGTCATGTGCTTTGATGCACCACTGTCTACTAACCAAGTTTTCAACCTCGTGAAAAATGAATTGGATAAGGCAGAAACCAAGTAATATTCTTTATGTTTTCTTTATCATTATACAAACTTTTCTGATTTCTTTTGGATTCATCATCCTAAGCAGTTGAGGCATGATGTTTCCATTTCCTTGGATATTTATTTATAAACCCACAATATTTAGCAAAATGGCCCAAATTATTACAACTAAATCATTTAATCTTTTATGTATCAATATTGTTTCCTTTGAATGTACCTTTGGTGTTTGTCTTCCTCTGAGAGCCTTTCTAGAAAGTGCCTTTCTTCCTTCCCTTGAATCTGGATGCTAAAGCTAAGTTCTCTTCTTTCCTTGGCTTGATCCTGGTAGTTGTGCGACTCTCCTCCTGGAGACAATAATTCCATAACCTCCCAAACGTGGGTTGGATATCTCTCCCACTTACACTGGATAAGAAGGCCTCCCATGAAGAAGGAAGACCATAAAAAATGACCTGCACTGAATCATCATCGTCCACTATCACCCATGTGACCAAAAGATGATATATGATCTGGGCTATCCTGGAATAGAACGATGCCATTGATTCACCTTTCTATATATTCAAATACTTAAGCTTGTGCTTAAGTGTTCTCTTCTGACTTGGAGCTTTTTTCCTACAGATTCACCAAGGTATCCATACAGTCCTTGGCAATCATTAACGAAGTCATTCCAGGAATTATACTATCTTTGACTGAGTCAAAGATGATTCATTTTACCTTTGCTCGAATCTTCCTTAAGGCCTCTCTTCCTACATTATTCATGGGTTCCTCCACCATTGTGGTCACATACTACTCAAGATCATGCTCCTGCAATATATTTGTTATCCAGAGCTTCCACACATTGAAATTGGTAGCTCCTTCGAGCATATCATCGGCCCTAACTGAAATGGAGGATGCCATGGACCTTACACTAGAAACATAATCAAGCTAGCTTGGATCTGTGTAAACATGTTGTTGCATTTCAACATGTTTAACACACCCTAAGCTCTGATACAATGTTAAATTATGAGCTTGATTTCTTATGCGGATTAATTCTTTTATTTTCTTCAACACTTTGATTCCAACTTAATACACTTCAACAATACCAAATCATAAACCCCAACAAACAATATTCCTTTATTGCATTAATAATGTATGATCACTTACAAATATCCACCATGAATGTTCTACTCTTAAAGAGCTTTCCAAGATGACTCTGACCTCACAAAGACCTAAGATACTTTGCTAAAATACACCTTTGATATGTTGCCTCTATTGTTGATATACAACACTGATATGATGTTGATATGTGCCTCTGATATGCAGCCTCTATTGTTAATATACAACACTCACATGCTTCCTTTGTATGATTCCTCTTTATCACTAATATGCTCCTCTATTTCTTCTCCCTTAACCTACATATTGAAAGTGTGTTGAAGAGAGGGACCGATCTATGCTTATATAGGCTAAAGAGGAGAAGAAGAGAGACTCAAAATAGTAACCTGTTTGCATGAGTTAATCATAACTTAGCTTCATACTTTAGTTTGAACTTATAACTAGACTTGAGACTATTATGTTTTAGCTTGAAAATAGAACTAGACTTGAGACCTCATTTACAACTCAGCATTACACTTTAGTTCAAAATTAGAACTAGACTTGAGACTGGTATGCTTTAGTATGAAAATACAGCTAGACTTGAGACCTCAGTTACAACTCAACATTACACTTTAGTTCAAAAATAGAACTAGACTTGAGACTTCAGTTACAACTCAACATTACACTTTAGTTCAAAAATAAAACTAGACTTGAGACTTTAGTTACAACTCAACATTACACTTTAGTTTAAAAATAGAACTAGACTTAAGACTTCAATTACAACTCAACATTACAATTTAGTTCAAAAATAGAACTAGACTTAAGAATTCAGTTACAAGTCAACTCTTTACAAGGAAATTCAAAATTCTCTTCATGGTGGATAATGTTACACGTGCCAATGCACTAGATCAATACATTTAAATCATTTGCAATATTAGGAATATTGTTTGTTTCTAGCTCATAGGAATTTTATATTTAGCCTAACATTTTCTAGATGCCTTGATGTTTTCTCATGGCTCACAAGTCTTGAAAAGGCTCACACAGTTTGTACGTTCACCCTAACTTTTGCACTAATCTGTCTATGCTCACAGAGGTTATACGTTCCTCCTAACTTTTGCATTAGAATGTCTATGCTCATAGAGCTTGTACGTTCCCCCTAATGTTTTCATTAGACTCACCTGGCATCTCATTTGTCCTGACTTTTGGTTTGACTCACAAAGGTTGTACGTTCCCCCTGGTATTTGTCGATACCTCACAAGACTGGTTGATTCTCCAAATCTTCCTGGATAAACTCAGGGTGGCCCATATGGCCTCTCATTGGAGAATGACTGTCGATGCTGCCAAATTTAACACAAGGCAGTTCAATAATGATTGTGTATTTCAATGCTTGTGTATGTTGCACAAAAAACTAAAGGTACCACACATTTATATCCTTGTTTATTATGGGCATGATAAAAGGGAGCATGATAGAGAAGGTGCATGCATAAAAAGAGAATTATGTAGGAAATAAATGAATTTCACTACAACTTCCCTCATTCGAGATGAAAAATCCATTGTTGAATGGTGTTCTTCAGTAATGAGAAAGGCAACAGGTACCTGTGAAGACCATTGACAAAACAAAGTACATGTACATAGATATTTTTGGCAGGTGTTAGATGTATATCGTTCACAGTGGTATGAATGAAAAAAAAATCCAAGGCACTCAAGGATTCCATTCAGTTAGAACATCATACAATGCAATAGTTGAAATATGGATGAGAAAACTCTCTTTCGTTTGTGGTCCATGTAGTAGTAATGAATGGGATGATTGTGAATCGAAAGATTGGGATGATATATGGGATTGTGTATCACTCCCCATTGGTCAATGTATAACTATGGAATTATCCCCACTGGAGGAGGACCAATCAATTATTTCAACAGATTATGATCATGTCTCAGATATCATACAACTAAGTTCATTGAATCCTTCTATTAAATTTTAAATAACTACAATTAATGTTTTATGCTTTGGTAATTTAGTGGACTTGGATTTTGGAACTCCATTTTTTGCAGGGAACATATATGTAGTGGTTTCCCCAAGATATAATGAATGGGGCACTGATTATTGGGTGGAACGATGCTTAGAGGGAAAATATACCCTCATGCAATCAGTAACAAACTCGGAAGGCATTAAATTTTTGATTGGGTTGATGGTTATTAAAGGAGAATATATGAAAGAGGATGAAAGAACACGAAATAAAGGTGGTTATGTATTTCAATATTAGAAACCAGGTTAATTCATATACCACTTTACAAACTTGGTTATTGGTACAAACCTCCAACTACAAACAATTCCAAGTAAGAACTCATCAAAGGTTCAAGACTTATTGCCTTACTCTTAACACGATAATTTAATGGAAATTGTCAATATTAGAAGTGATCCCGATGGTGTACTTGAATGATGATGTAGGTATGTAAAAATAATAATTTTTTCTTCATTTTGCTTGTTGTTAAAATATTTCCAATGTTGTTAAAATATACCCTGCCTTAAAATATACCCATGTGATTCCTTGATTTGCCATGCCTTTTCTTTCCTTTCCTTTCCTTGCCTTACCTTCACTTGTCTTTCATTTCCTTTCCTTGCCTTACCTTGTCATCCCTTCACTTTCCTTTCCATCGTATCACTTTCCTTGCCTTTCCTTGTCCTTCCTTCACTTTCCTTTCCTTGTTTTTCTTCCACTTTCCATGACAAGCCTTTCCTTGTCTTTCCTTACCATGCCTTGCATTTCCTTTCCTTTCCATTCCATAACTTTCCTTTCCTTCACTTTTCTTTCCATCTATTCACTTTCCTTTCCTCCACTTGCCTTGTCTTTCCTTCACTTTCCATCCCATGCCTTGCCTTGACTTCACTTTCCATGTCTTGTGTTTCCATACCATGAATGTCTATCCCATGCCTTGTCAATTCATGCCATGCCACGCCATTCCCTGCCTTGTCTTTCCTTCACTTTCCATGTATTTCATTTTCCATGCCATGCCATTCCAAACCGTGCCTTCATTTTCCTTTCATTTCCATGTCTTTCCTTTTCCATGCCTTTGCTTGTCATGTCTTGTCTTTTCCATTCCATACCATGCCGTTGTTTTCCTTGCCTTGCAATGTATTTTCTTTTCCATGCCTTGCCTTTCTATGACTTTCCTTTTCCATGCCATACCATGTTGTCATTTGTCTTTCCTTTCCTTGCCTTGCCTTGCCTTTCCTTCACTTTCCATGTCTTTTCTTTCCATACCATTCCTATCCATGTCATGCCATGCCATGCCTTGCCTTTACTTCACTTTACATGTCTTTCCTTTTCCATACCATGTCATGCCACTCCATATCAATCCTTCCCTTTCCTTCACTTTCATTTCCATTCGTGCCTTGCCTTGCCTTGACATTCATTTCCATGCCATGAATTGACATGCCTTTCCTTTTTTTTCCTTGCCATTCCATTCCTTTCCTTTCCTTCCCATTGCATGTCATGCCTTTCCTTGCCATGCATTTCCTTACCTTGCGTTGCCTTGCCTTTTCATTCAATGCCTTTCCTTGCCTTGCCTTGCATTCACTTTCCTTACCTCTCCTTTCCATTCCATGGCTTTCTTTACCTTTCCTTTCCTTCTCTTTCCTTTAAATTCCATGCCATTCCTTCCCTTTCCATGCCTTGCCTTTCCTTGCCATTAATGCCTTAATTTTCCTTGACATCCATTACATTTCCATGCCTTTCATTTCCTTACGATGCCTTTCCTTTCCATTCCTTGCCTCTCATTGTCTTCCCTTGCTTTCACATGCCTTACCTTAACTTTCCTTTCCTTTCCTTTCCTTTCCTTCACGTTCCATGCTATGCCTTCCCATGCCTTGCCTTGCCATGCCATAACTTTCCATTCCATACCTTGCTATGCCATTCCTTTCCATTCCATGTGTTTCCTTTCCATTCCATACCTTCCCATACCATGCTTTTCGATTACATGCCATGCTTTGCCTTCACTTGCCTTTCCATGTCTATCCTAACAAGGTGTTAAATTTTTAAACATATGTAATAAGCACTGAGAAAAACCCTAGTGCTGGCGATACTCCAAAAAATGGTTTTTTGGTGGATAGAATAACAACATAGGGCCCCCTTTTGTTGAAACCCAGTGCTTTGAATCTAATGTAACTAACAGTTCGCCCATCTGAATCTCGGTTTGAGTTTTATCGCAAGTTGCAACTAGCCTCCCCAAGCTATTGAGGGACATGTGGTCAATTTTGTCTAGGGGAATAAAATACAAAACAAGCGGCATAATGGAGGTCCATAAGCTCCCACAAGTCTATTTTTCCAGGGTCCACTCAACTACACTACCCACAAATTCCTGATATAGTGTTCCTGATAATCGACCTCCTATTCAGAAATTGCACTATGCCTCAATGAATAAAACTCTAGTGTCGGAGATACTCCAAAAAATGATTTTTTAATGGAGAGAATGAGAGCGGAGGGCCCCCTAGTTGAAACCTAGTGCTTAGGATCCAATTCAACTGACAGTCTGCCCACTTGAGTCATGGTTTGAGTTTTATTGTGAGTTGCAACTCACCTCTTCAAGCCATTCAAGGACATGTAGTTGATTCATTCTGGGGGTATAAAATACAAACCAAGTGACATAATGGAGTTTCTTAAGCTCCCCCAAAAGTCTATTTTTCCAAGGCCCACATGACTACACCACCCACAAATTCCCGACACAATGTTCTTGAAAATCGACCTCCTCTTCCGAAATTGCATTATGCCTCATTGACCAAAACCTTAGTGTCGAAGATACTACAAAAAATGATTTTTCGGTGGAGGGAATGAAAACATAGGTTCCCCCTAGTTGAAACTCGGTGCTCTATATCCAATGCAATTGACAGTTCACCCATCCGAGTCTCAGTTTGAGTTTTATCACGAGTGTCAACTTTCCTCTTAAAGGAATGCAGGGACATGTGGCTAGTTTTGTTTCGGGGCATAAAAACCAAACCAAATGGCATAATGGATTTCCTTAAGCTTCGAAAAGTATAGTTGGACAAGTACCATGTGACTACACTAGCCACAAATTCTTGACACAGTGTTCTTGAAAATCGACCTCCTGTTCAGAAATTGCACTACTCCTCATTAACCAAAACCCTAGTTCCAGAGATAATCCAACAAGTGATTTTCCAGTGGAAGGAAGGAAAACAGAGGGTCCCCCCTAGCTAAAACCCAGTGCTTTGGATCCAATGCAACTGATGGTTCATCCATTCAAGTCTCGATTTGAGTTTTATCGTGAGTTGAAACTCGCCTCCTCGAGTTGTTCACGAACATGTGGCCAATTTGGTCCAGTGGCATAAAATCCAAACCGAGTGGCATAATGGAGTTCTGCAAGATCCCACGAGTCTATTTTCCCCAAGACCACACGAATACACTACCCACAAATCTCTGACCGAGTGTTGTTTAAAATCGACCTCCTCTTCGAAAACTACACTATGCCTCATTGAGAAAAACATTGGAATTCTCATGCAAGTATTTTTATATAATATATATGAGAAAAAAAGTTGTAGAATTACATGCTTAATGAATCCTTTGATTGTAATTTTTATGTATTAAAATTTTTCATTTAGTACATGCATTATTTACCTATTAAACTTGTTCATTTACATATTAAACTTGTTCATTTAGGTATTAAACTTTTTCATTTACGTATTAAACTTGTTCATTTAGGTATTAAACTTGTGTGTTTACATATTAAAATTGTTCATTTATTCTAGGAATAACATGGCATGGAATGGAAAGTGAATGTAAGGAAAGGCAAGGAAAGTGAAGGAAATGCATGACAAGGTATGGCAAGGAAGGGCATGGAAATACATGGCATGGCATGGAAAGGAATGGCATGGGAAGAAATTCCATGGTGTGGAAAGGCATGACATGGAAACACATGAAATGGTATGGAAAGGCATGGCAAAGAAAGGAATGGCATGGTATGGAAAATCATGGCATGGAAAATGCAAGGCATGGAAAGTGAATGCAAGGCAAGGCATGGAATGATATGGCATGGCATAACATGGCAAGGAATGGTATGGAAAGGCATGGTGTGGAAATACAGGACATGGAAAGTGAAGGAAAGTCAAGGAATGTGATGGCAAGGCATGGTATGGAAAGCCATTGTGTGGAAAGACAAGACATGGAAAGTGAAGCAAAGTCAAGGAATGACATGGCAATGCATAGCATACCATATCATATGAAGGCAAGGCAAGGCATACCATACCAAGGAAAGGCATACCATACCAAGGCAAAGCATACCATACCATACCATACCATACCAAGGCAATGAATGACATACCATACCATACCATTGTGATTTCCAATGCATACCATTGTCATTGCCAATGCATACCATACCATACCATACAAGGCAATGGAAAGGAAATGCATATGATACCAATGCATACCTATGCAAACCATTGTCATTGTCAATGCATACCATACCACACCATACCATACCATTTTCAATGCATACCATATAAGGAAATGGAAAGGAAATGCATACCATACCATACCATACCATTTCCAATGCATACCATACAACGAAATGGAAACAAAATTCATATCTTACCATACCATACCATACCATTGTCAATGCATAACATACAATGGAAAGGAAATCCATACCATTGCCAATGCATACCATATCATACCATACAATACCATACCATACCATACAATAAAATGGAAAGGAAATGCATACCATACCATGCAAGGAAATGGAAACACAATGCATACCATACCATAACATTATCATTTCCATTGACAATGCCAATGCATACCCTACCCTACCCTACCCTACCATACCATACCATGCCATACCATTGTCAATGCATACCATACAATGGCAAGAAAATGCATACCATTGCCATTGCCAATGCATACCATATTAAGAAATGGAAAGGAAATGCATATCATACCATACCATGCAAGGTAATGTCAAGGAAATGAATACCATACCATTTCTAATTCATACCATACAAGGTAATGGAAGTCCAATGCATACCATTGCCATTTCCAATGTATACCATTTCCATTGCCAATGCATACCATACCATTTCTAATGCATATAATACAAGGAAATGGCAAGGAAATGCATACCATACCATACCATGTCCAATGCCAATGCATACCACACCATACCATACCATACCATACCTTTGCCAATGCATACCACAAAAGGAGATGGAAAGGAAATGCATACCATTTCCATTTCCAATGCATACCATTACCATTGCCAATGCATAGCATAGCATAGCATACCATACCATACCATACCATACCATATCATACCATACCATACCATACCATACCATGACATACCATACCATACCATTTACATTTACATTTCCATTGCCAATGCATAACATACCATACCATACCATTTCCAATGCATACCACACAAGGAAATGGAAAATAAATGCACACCATACCTTACCATATCATGCATGGCAATGGAAAGGCCATGCATACTATACCATACCATACCATACCATACCATGAAAGGCAAGGAAAGACAATGGAATACCATACCATACCATACCATATCATACAATGACAAGGAAATGAATACCATACCATGCAAAGCAAGGCAAGGCCATGCAAGGAAATGAAAAGGAAATGCATACAATACTATACCATACCATACCATACCATGTAAGGCAAGGCAATGCCATGCAAGGAAATGAAAAGGAAATGCATACCATACCATACCATACCATACCATGCAAGGAAATGGAAAGGCAGTGCATACCATACCATACCATTTCCAATGCATACCATACACAACAATGGAAAGGAAATGCATACCATACCATACTATACCATGCAAGGCAATGGCAAGGCAATGCATACCATACCATACCATACCATGCAAGGAAATGGAAAGGAAATGCATACCATACCAAACCATAGGTCCATACCATGCAAGGAAAGGAAAGGAAATGACATAACGTACCATACCATTCCATACCATGCAATGACAGGAAAATGCATACCGTACCATACCATACTATACCATACCATGCAAAGAAAGGCAAGGCCATGTAAGGAAATGTAAATACAGTGCATACCATAGCCTACCATACTATTGCCAATGCATACCATACTAGGTAAGGCAAGGCATACCATACCATGCCATGCCATACCATACCATGCCATACCATACCATGCAAGGAAATGCAAGGCCATGCAAGGCAAGGCATGGAAAGGCATGACAAGGCAAGACATACCATACCATACTATACCATGACATACCATGCAAGGAGATGGAAAGGCATATCATACCATATCATACCATACCATACAAGGAATTGGCAAGGCAAGGCATACCATGCAATAACATACCATATGATACCACATCATTTCCATTTCCATTGCCAATTCCAATGCATACCATACCATTGCTAATGCATACCATACAACGCACATGGATGATTTTAGGGGCTAAATTTCTCTCATGGGATAATTTTCCATGGTTTTTCGAAAAACAAGATTCTCTATTTTAAGAATGATTCGCCCAAATTCTATAGGATAAAATTATTTTACCTTAAAAATTGCCAAAATTTTATAAAAACTATATAAAATCCTTAGAAATTTGAATGTTTTTACAAAAATATCGCTAAACATTTATAGTTGGCATATGAAGGATTAAGGATTAGTAAAACTCATTAGGTTTTCTACATTTTAAATAAATTTCCATCCTTAAAATCATCCTTGACAACGCAATGGAAATCCAATGCATATCATACCAATACATACCATTTCCATTTCCAATGCATATATACCATTTCCATTTCCAATGCATATATACCATTTCCATTTCCAATGCATACCATACCATACCATTGCCAATGCATACCATACCATACCATACCATTTCTAATGCATACCATAACATACCATACCATACCATGCAAGGCAATGGAAAGGAAATGCATACCATACCATACCATTTCCAATGAGAATGCATATCACACCACACCATACCATACCTTTTCCAATGCATACCACACAAGGAAATGGCAAGGAAATGCATACCATTGCCATTTCCAATGCATACCATTACCATTGCCAATGCATACCATACAATACCATGCCATATCATACCATACCATACCATACCATTTACAATGCATATGATACCATACCATATCATACCATACCATACCATACCATACCATACCATTTCCAATGCATACCATACCATACAATGCAAGGCAATGGAAAGGAAATAAATACCATACCATTTCCATTTCCATTTCCAATGCCAATGCATGTCATACCATACCATACCATTTCCAATGCATACCATACCATACCATACCATGCAAGGAAAGGAAAGTCATACCATACCATACCATACCATGCAAGGAAATGGCAAGGAAATGCATACCATACCATGCAAGGAAAAGAAAGGAAATGACATACCATGCCATACCATACTATACCATTCAATGACAAGGAAATGCATACCATATCATACCATACTATACCATACCATGCAAAGAAAGGCAAGGCCATGTAAGGAAATGGAAATGCAATGAATACCATACCATACCATACCATACTATACCATGTCATTTACAATGCATACCAGACCAGGAAAGGCAAGGCATACCATACCATACCATACCATACCATACCATGTAGGCAAGGCAAGGCAATGCAAGGCAATGAGAAGGAAAGGCAAGGCAAGGCATACCATACCATATCATACCATATCATACAAGGAAATGGAAAGGAAAGGCATACCATGCAATACCATACCATACCATACCATGAAAGGAAATGGAAAGGAAAGACATACCATACCATACCATACCATACCATAAAAGGAAATGGCAAGGAAAATAATACAATACCATGCCATACCATACAAGGAAATGGAAAGGAAATGCATACCATACCATTCCGTACCATGTAAACGCAAGGCATACCATAATATACCATACCATACCATACCATGCAAGGCAAGGCAATACATACCATACCATACCATACCATGGCATGGTAATGGCATGGCATGACTTGGCAATGGCATGGCATAGAAATGGAATGGAAATGATGTCTTCAATATTCTAGTTTTTTTATTTTCCATGGAAATGATGTCTTGAATATTTTAGGGCTTTATGTCTTGAATATTATAGGGTTGTTATGTGCCATCTTGGGAAGCTACGTGACAATGGCATGGCTTGGAAAGGCATGGCAATGTCATCCCATGGCATGGATTGGCAGGCATATCAATGATGTATTTAATATTCTAGGGCTTGATGTCTTGAATATTCTAGGGTTGTTATGTGTCATCTTACATTTTAGCAAGCATTTGTTATCTATACCCTAGTTTAGTCTTGCATTTTAATCCCCTTTTCATTTAATTATTACTTGTGCTAAGGGTTGTTATATTAATCATGCTAGTGAGGCATGGCAATGTTATGGCATGACAATGGAAAGTTATGTTTAATGTTATATAGGTTAAAATGGGAAACTACATGACAAAGCATGGGAAGTTACACAACAATGGCATTGCATGACATGGCTTGGAAAGACATGGAAATGGAATGGCATGTAAATGACATGGAAATGGAATGGCATGCCAATGGTATTCCAATGACATGCCAATGGTATACCAATGGCATGTTTTGGAAAGGCATATCATTGGAATGGGAATGGAATGATATGGCAAGGCATGGATTGGAAAGGAATGGAAAGTTTCGACAATGGAATGTAAATGGAAATGGAATGCCATGGAATGACTTGGCAAGGAATGAAAATGGCACGAAAATGGCATGGCATAGAAATACATGGCATGGAAATGGCATGGCATCAATAAGTTTGTGGGATTGGGTTTTGGAGGGTCCTTTGTCTCCTTGTGTGCTCTTACCAAAACATTGGGTAGGAATGTGCAATAAACTCTCATATATGGTTAAGGGAAAAGAATAATGGTTTCAAGTCTCCCTGGAGGAATTTTAATAGCAAAGGATTACTTTCTATAGTGTGTCATGAAATGTAACCTCAAAATCTTTATTTGTAGGTGGAAAATGATACCCATTCTAAGATCTAGTTTCCATGTGAACTATGTCGTTCTATTGATCAAAATCAATAAGTTTAGTGTACATCATGGAAGATTGAATAAATTTTATTAATAATCGATAGGTTTAACAAAATTTACATATACCCACTACACAATCTAAACAAACATGTGCATTAATGAGTCATTGACTAGTTTTTTTGGCATTCATGAAGAGTTACACATAAATCAAATGATTTTATATATGTCATGCATATAAAGAGGGGAATAATGTGTGTGCCCTAGAAAATAACATTGAAATGAAATTTTAAAGTGATTTACAATTATGTAGAAGATAAATGATAAAACTTATTTCTATAATAAATTATTGTAATGTGCCATATTTTAGGTCACAATATTTTCAACTGACCACTATTTGAGTGTAGATTGTCATTGGATTTAAATGGAGATAATTCAAGAGGTAGTCCATATTGTTAGTTATGAGTTAGAATATGTATATCCATAACATTCATGAAAATAATTAAGAACGAATGATCTATCGATGATGTAGAGATACATGGTTGATTATCAAGAAATGCACTTTGAGAACCATTAATTGCTTATTGATTTAGCACTTAGTAATATTTTCCATCATAATCTATTCATTAATGCATAATGAAAGTATTTATAATCACTTTATAAATAAATCAAGGGATTAATACACATAAAATTTATACACTTTGGTATTCAAACACTTTGAAATTCATATATTCATCAACATCAAATGTAGAAACAATGAGATTCATAAAAAATATGCCATGAAATGTATGTATGTATGTATGTATGTATACTCAACATCATATAAATTTTACATGTTTTAGAAAATGGAAACTTGTGCCTAGTATAGAAATTGACAACAAGTGCCCTAACATAAAAAAACATCTATATCATGGCTTATATAAAAAATGGCAGTAGTTGGTCAATCATTGACCATTTCCACCCTCACCACCCTTAGGAGTATATTGGAAATCTATATTTCTTCTCTTCTTGAGAATGCACCTCGATATGTTCTAGGCCTAAGAGTGCTTTGACACTCTAGAGAATGCACAAAGAATAAACAATGTTATAATTTTTTTTCATCAATGAATTAATAGAAAAGGAAAATGATATTTTGTAATTTAACCTAAGACAACTCATTGCATATGAAATTGTCAATAAAGAGGGTGTTACCCACCTATGTGACCCTAATCTCTCTTTAATTCCACCCTGGATCAGTTACAAGGATCAAGTCAAGAAAATTAAACAAATGTGTGTATAAACAAATTCATGAAACATAAAAACTTATTATTAATGGATTATCTCACTGTGAATATCTCTAGAATTCATGGAGATTCACTAGAAAATGGAGCACTAGGTTGTACAACCTTTTCTAAGACAACCTCTACTATGGTAGTCTCTATCGATTGGGTTGAAAGTGGTGGTGGGGGTGGGTGGTAGATAGATGTGCTTCGAGGGACCCTCACAGGATGTACAAGTGATTCCAACACCTTGGACCTAGAGAATGGTAACTTGTAAGAAATGACCAGGTGCCCGGGGGGTGTAGTACTATTATACCTAGAAACTATATCGACAGCCTTCATACATATGAATAAAATTGAACTATTAGTACCGAATAGTAAAATTCAAAAACATAAACACATACAATTTGAGAATTATAGGATATTTAACTTTACACATGATACATGTGATGTTGGTGACTTGTCCATCCCAGATGGAAAATCCCTGACATCTCCTGGTGCTAAATCTTATAGAAACACAAGAACATATAAAAATTTTAGGATGTCATGAAATAAATAAATGAGTATGTTGAATTTATCAAATGTGATACATACATGTGTGTATGGTGCACCCAATGAAAATGTTGCCTCTATTATTGCATCAGTAGTGGGGCTAGGAACTAATGCATCAATAGGCATAGAGGGTTTGTTGCTGGGACACAACAAATGAAAAATGAAATACAATCAAATATCTATATAAATACACAAAATAAAAAATAAATATATAACGATGAAGAACATATAGAGGGTTAAGATACCAACCTCCTCCATGAAACTATGTTGTCCACTGGGATCTATAGGCCCATAGCTTGTCCTCCTACATCTTGAGCATCTATGAGGTTCACGTGGATGAATGATATGACCATATGCCCTCTCCTCACTATACTCTCATGTGCATGATTGTTTCAGGATTAATCCGTAAGTGCAGACACGAACCGATCTCCCTAGATCCACGTGAATCTAGAACAAAATAGGACAGAATACTACTCTTTCCCTAGATCTAGCCTATTGAGTGAACTAAGAGATAAGGATTGTGAACATACCTTGTAAATTATTTCCTAGGTCTCTGTTGTTCCAAGCTTCGCTCCAATGCTCTTGCTCTGTTTAGATCACAACAGAACAAACCAATCGAAGTAAAGACAGATTAATATATTCAATAGCTAGTCTATACATGTGATCAAGGAATCATGTAATAAAGTGACATCATCTTTATGGGAAAGGGACATATTACTGTATTGAATTATTTGAAACTGAAACTTACAACCTAAGCCATGATGTCATAGGTCTCCTTTCGATGGCTCCTAGTTCTAACACACACACTTGCTCATGCATGAAGAAAATCAACCACTTGTGATGACCACCTTGCTGTAGTCTCTTGCTGCTGTAGCATCAGTCCTTCACACAGG
>JASDQU010817864.1:5240-16304 GCA_032191745.1 Picea mariana
GTAGGCAGTGTAGAATCTTATGTACTTCCCAAAATCTTGTAGAAGGTTTAGCCAATAGAAATACTTTTGCAGTACTTCCACTGATTTTGCGACCCCGAAATTCCCAGTGACCCGATTATAGTGCACTTCCAAAATCCTCTTGGCACGCTCGCTTGAAGGAACACAAAGGTGTCCGAGGTGACATAGTAGTGCATCTTGGAGGTGAAAATTTGGAACTTGGTTACCCTCCAAGAGCATCTTGTATGTGTGGCCGAAATTTGGATCGCTCTTATAGAGAAGTGGCCAATAATAAGTTGTGTTCCCATAAGAGTTGAGCATGATGGTTATCTCCATGATCGGTGGTCGATTGAGGAAGTTTGCAACATTATTGGTGTTGCGCTTCTTTTACTTGATGTTCAAATGAAATTGTTTCATATATGTGAACCACTTCTGATGGAGATCATTTTGCAACTTCCCTTGTGTCTATATGAACTGCAGGGGTTGGTGGTCAGTGTGGATGATTGTTTCCTTCCTCAAAATGTAATGCTTCCACTGTCAGCAAGCCTGCACAATGGAATAATTTTTTTTTTCATAAGTGGGATACTTTCGGATAGTTTCAGACAGTGTCGCACTGTAATATGCCATTGGATTCCCTTATTGGGTAAGAATTTCCCCAATAGCATAGTCAGAGGAATATGTCTCGATCTCAAATGGTTGTTGCAAGTCTGGTAATGTAAGAGCTGGGGCACAACAGAGGTGATCTTTCAATTCTGCAAATTCCTTCTGTTGAGATTCCGACCAAAAGGAATTTTCTTTCACTCCTCCCTTGGTGACTTGACCCAAGGGCCAAGTGATATGAGAAAATCCCAACACAAACCTACGACAGAAATTAGCAAGACCCATAAAGCTGCGAAGCTCTATTAGAGTGGTCGGGGCTAGCCAATCCTGGATGACTTGGATCTTGGTTAGATCCACATGCACCCCATGCTCAACAATAATGTATCCCATATACTGAACCTGGGTCATGCCAAAATTTCACTTCTTCAAATTGGCACACAACTTGTGTTTCAGTAGTGTTTGGAGGACCTCTCGAATGTGGTGGAGGTGCTCTTCCCAAGTCTGACTAAAGATCAGGATGTCATCCAATTACATTACTACAAATAAGTTGGTGAATGGCTGCAAGATGTCATCCATCAACTTCATGACAGTTGTGGGATAATTCGTCAACCTGAAAGGCATGACCAACCATTTGAAAAGACCCTCCTTGGATTTGAAGGCAATCTTCCACACATGAGATAGTTCTATTGGTACCTGGTGATACCCAGACTTCAAGTCAATATTGATGAAATATTTTTCCCCTTTGATTTGGTCCAGAAGGNGGGTACCTATTCTAGATGGTGATATTTTTCAGCATCTGATAGTCAATACAGAGTCTCCAGCTCCCATCCTTATTCTCCAACAACACGATCAGGCTCCCACATGGCGATGAACTTGGCCAGATGTGACCTTTTTGCAGCAACTCCTGAATCTGTTGCTTTATTTCATTGTTCTCCAGAACAGAGCGCCGATATATCAGTCCATTGGGTAACAATGCACCGTGGGTCAGATTGATGGGGTGCTTGACCTGACAGTGCAGAGGCACCTCTGTGGGTGAGGTGAAGATGTCTCGATACTCCTCCACAACCTTGTCCATTCATTGTTGTCATGCAGAGGAGCCCTGTCTGGAGGTCATGGCCACAATCTTATTCTTTCCCTAAGGGAGGATCATCAGGAAAAAAAATTTCTCTGTTTTTGAAATGAGCTTACTACATTGTTTTATAGTAACCTAAGAGATAGTGATAGGTGGTGGTACCACTAGTATCCTGTACAACTTATTTCCAAAGGTAACAATAACAGCGCGAGGTCGAAAATCATACATAGCATGTCGCTTCCATAAGTATGGTTGGCCTAATAATACATCACAAACATCAAGAGGATCAATGTCACATAATACCTCATCGATGAAGGGATTGATGTTGTAGGGAAGGCGACATTGTTGGCTGATGCAGAGATCCTATCCTTGGTGAAGCCAACCAATGGTGTACGAATGTGGGTGTGTTGTGGTCAACAAGCCCAACCTCTTCATGACCTCTGCTGAAATCAGGTTATTTTGGCTCCCGCTGTCGACGATGAACTGTAGTGGGGAACCCTTTACCCACATCAAGGATTGGAAGAGATGCTCCTCCTCCTATGGATCTTCCAGTTCTTCCTTTTGGATCTTCGTGTTGGAAATGGTGTCGTTGGGCTACGCATTGATAATTTGATTCCCTGTGTCATTCCTCTTCTCGGATTATGATTCGGTGTTGGAGAATGCATCTAATTCAGAAGCCATAATCTCGGCCACCAGTGATTCATTGGCCCGACACTCACTTGTGTTGTGAGCGGAGCTCTTATGGAACTCACACCACTTTCTTGTGTCCTTCTTCGGCTTCACTGTGTTGTTCTTTTCTTGTGGATTTGGAAAGATTTCTTCAACCACCATGCCTTGGCTTTGTCCTTTGTTCTATGGTTTGGGGGCACCTTTCACTTTCTTTTGATTCGCAAATCCAAAGTCCTGCTTCTTCTGTATGAATTTATTCTCACTCTTGGTAGCATAATGGTATGTCGTACCAAGTGAGGAGATGTCGAGGAACTCCATTTCATCCTTAATGTATCTGTGTAGAAAATTGTGGTACTTCAACACCAAATGTTTCTCCGAATATTTGATACAAATTTTTGTGTGCAGGGTATGGAATATATTCATCAGCTCATGCACATATTGATAATTTTTCTTTCGCAATGTAGTCCATTATATGTACTTGTCCTCATAGCTCCCCATGCGATAATATTTTTGCTTGATGGTGCCTTAGAAAGGATTCCAAGTGGCTACGACCGAGAATAGGGAGGGTACCTCCTCATCCTTTTTCTCATAGTAGGTTTCCCACGAGTCCTTGACATGGCAGGTGGCTTTGAGCAGTGAAAAAATAATCTTATCCTGGTCAAAAAAGTCATGAACCAAGAAATATCCTTCTAATAGATTCAACCATCTATCTATGATGTCTACATATATTTAACCATCAAATATGGGAATTTCAAAGTTTACTTGTACCTTAAAATGGGTTGCGCCTCCAGAGTGGTTGTTGGATGCAGATGTGCCACCAGTGGGCAATCGTTGAAGGATCTGGGAGAAGTTATCCATCATCGCATTCCTTTGTTTTTCAAGGGCCTCCTCGAGAAATATTTTGATATGATATCCTTCTCCCTCATCTTTATTTTTGTCCCCCATGGGAAAACGTCAGGGTTTGAGAGGCTGATATTGCAAAGGTTCAACGAGATGGAGCCCTAATTTCTTATACCCCGACCTCGTTGGGGACATGTAAAGAAGGATTGAGAAATATCATACCACTCTGATACCACTTATCTAGATTTATGCAGGAACGCAACAGAATACACAAATAACCATGAATAAAAAGATGCAACAGAAATAACACTTCATTTCATTAATATCAAAGAACTAAAATTTGTTTACAGACATAATAGAAATAAAATAGCTAGGGTGTTGGTAGCTTATCTCTGAGAAGATATGTGGTGGCTACAGGCCTCTGAACTCTATGTTCCAACGAGTCTCGAAGGCCTATCTATTATTGAGAAACAATGGAAACCCTAAACATCCAAAAAACCTAACCCTAGGAGATGAAACACCAAAATATGGGCCTCATCGGGGTAAATTGGTACATCCATTTCCCAAGGTCGTAAGTTTTGCATACTATCTCCATTTGACGCATCTGATACATCATTAGAAATATCTATCCTAGGACTACAATTGTTGACAAAACGTCATTTAGGGCCTCAAAAACAGTGTCGAAAGCTCAGGACCCAAAAAACTACCAAAAATAGTAAATTGTGCTACAATTAAGGAAACTGAAAAATTGAAAGAAAAAATGGTGGGGGTCCAAGACCTATAGATGCCCAAAAAAGGTCGTTTAGGCACTCAAAATAGCTCAGAAAGTTCAAGACCCAAAAAACTACCAAAAATAGCAAATTGTGCTACAATTAAGGAAAATGAAAAATTGATAGAAACAATGGTGGGGGTCCAAGTGGAATAAGAGGGTGGCCACCAATATACACCTAGATCATACTTCTTGTGTGACACTCATTTGAAACCTATATAGCACTTTTGTTGGTATCTTAAACAATACCAATTCCATTTGTTCCACATACTTGATCATTTTCCACACCATGTCTTGGTCTATTTGTAGCATGTCTTTAGTAATTCTAAAGTTTTCACTTCCCAATGGAGTTATATATACTGTCTCCTCCTTAGTCTGTGTTGGCATGTCATGTTCTTTCTCTTTTTGTTGTTGATTTGTCTTTTCTTTGTGTTGTGCCTTAGTGAATTTTATCTGCTCCAAGACCTGCTTGACCTCTATCATCTCTTAAACTATCTTCTCTATTTGTTTTTCTGCGTCTTCATATGATTCTGTTGTACGATTATGTACTCTTTCCATGACTAATTTTGCATAATATTTTGTTATGGTATACTAGGGGACCTTCTTATGTTCCTTCATTTTCTTACGCACTCCTCACTGTAAAATGTTTCTCTTAAGTGGCCTTGAATCTGTTTCCTCTGTTGTGATTGGGGTATCTTTCTCTGGTATGTCCCCTCCTTCTTATCCCTCTTGCACTTGGATGTTATCTTCCCTATGTGTTTCTCCATTAGTGGCCACTATGCGGTTCTTCTAGTGTGTGATAGGATTGGGGAAATCCTTTTTTTGTATAAGTGTTCTTGTTTTTGCACTCCCCCCTGTTTTCTTTCGATGCACTACTGCTTTGATTATATTTTCTACTGGGTTACTCTTCTTTTGTGAGGAGCCCACTTTCAATGGTTTCTTATCTTTTGATGAATCCACTAGAACCTTCCATTCCTCCTTCCAATCTTTCATTTCCCATTGCATTTCCTCTGCTGTGACGCAGTATCTCATCTGCAACCACTCCTTCTATGGATCCCTTTTTTCCCAGATCCACATATTGTACCTTGATGCTTTTAAGTTGGCCATATTCTTGTATTCCTCTGCCACCTCAAGTTGCATCCTGCAAGTTTCGACCACCTTTTACTGTGTTTCTTCCAAATATGTCACAAATATGTTGGAGTTTGTAGGTCTTTCCTTTGTGATAGTTGTGTACCACAATTTTACTTACTGTGTTGCGCGGCATTTTCGAGTATCTCTCAAAATACATTGTCTTTGGGGTGTTTCCATCCCTCTAAAGAAATAAGTATGAGTAACCACAAATAGTGGAACTTTGTTCCTAAGTCTTGAGTGTCTTTACAATCATCCAAAAATAGATTTAACAAGTATGGACTCCAGCTAAATACATTCCCTTTTGCACACTGCACAACTAGTGCTATCACCCCTATTGGTGCTTCTTCTTTGCGACACTTCCTTAGAAATTTATAAGCCATAATATTTGTCACTAACCTTGTCATGGGTTCAATGATTCTATTTATAATGATCCCCCTAGATCCTCTCTCTGTTCCATTGGTTTACTTCATTTCCTCTACCAAGGATTTCTCCTTGGTCTTGTCATCTAGATACTGTGTAGGTTTCTCACCATTTGGAGGCAGGCCTGTTATTTTGTAAATTAGCTCGACCTCAATTGAGACTGGCCTATCCAACCATAGAATTCCTCTATGCATTACTTCCAATAATAGTTTGACGTAGTTATTTACATTCTTACTCCTTCCAAAATGTGGTATCTCTAGTAGGTTCATTATGCATGTGTTATATAAACATGTTATCCATTGTTTGGGTTCTAGTATTGGTACTCCTATCACATTGAAACCTCTGCTCTCCATGTATACTTGTTGCTCAAAATTCGAAAACTTGTCTCTGCCTCTTACATCGTGTTCTGCATAGTGTAGTTTATCTACGCATCCTAGCAAATCTGGTAAAACCTGTAATCATGTTGATATGCATGGTAACACAAGGGTTACCTATGGTTACTTGTGCGGTGACCTATGAACTATTTTATTTCCTTTCCCCTTTGTTGGTGTCCTTGAGGGCCTTGCCTCTTGGCACATTTTCTCTTCCTCTTCCTCTTCTGCACCAGACTCCTTCTACTCTGTGATCTCTTCTACTTGTATCTTCTCCTACTGCACTAGCTCTGTGCCAGATTGAACCCTTGGCTCATCAGACTCATTTATTTCCTCATCTTCTTCGTTTGTTGGCTGGACTATTTCCATGCTAGGTTGTTGCGTCATATTTTTCTCTTGTACCATTTTCTTTGGGCCAATATCCATTTTTTTGTCGCAAGGGTTGAAACCTACTCCTCCACAATTGTAGGGCTCACTAGTTCGATGACCAGGGAAGGAATGGCGTCCATATCAACCACTCCCACTAGCTTTGTAGGGTTTTCCACTTCCATTGTTGGCTTCTGCAATGACCTCATGACGCTACGTGTTTTCCTCACTGTCCTTCTAGGAGCTTTGACATTTGGTGGTGCCATCATGCTTAAATTTGTGTGGGTTTGATGGTAAATCTCACTGACTAACTTCTAAATTACTTTTTCTCTCTTAGCTTATTACTCCTTAGCTTTGTATTTGCTTGAAGTCACAATCTGGATTTCCAGACATGATTTTTTCTTCTATAGTGCTCTTATAAATTTTCCAAACCTTACATACCATGCTTCCTCCACTTTCATAAATGTTCATTTTGCACCTCATTTTTTCGGTGACCAATTTTTCTTTTCTCGACTATTTTGTTTTTCTGGTGTGCAATATTTTTCTACTGTCATATTTCTCTGGTGCACTGGACTTTCCTTCTGTCATAGTTGTCCTGCGCACAATACATTCACTTATTATCACATCAGTCTACTTTTTTTTGCACATTTCCATTCTTAGATCTCTATCTACCACTTATTACTTTGGATTTTTCTCATTTTTCTTCTTTTCTCTTCTTTTTATTCATTTTATTCTTTTCCTACTTTTTCTTTTCTTCTTCTTCTTCTTCTTCTTCTAATTTTCCTTTTCTTTTTCTTTTTTTTCTTCTTACTATATACATTATGTACAATTCTACTTTTTACATTGTAATTACTGAGGGTTGGTAGGTCAACTATCCCTATATATTTTTAGTCGACTACCATTCACCATTCCTTGTGTTTTGTTTTCTGTTAAGTCCTTCAGCTGCACAACACCTACATATGTGACATACGTGATATCATATGGTCCTAGCCAATGCATTCTGAACTTCCCTGGGTGTTGCAAGTATTTAGTGTCATAGAGGAGAACCAGATATCCTAATATGAAGTTCTTCTTCTTAATATGTATGTCATGCTAGGCTTTATCCTTTTCTTTCTGTACCTCTTGGTGGAAACCAACTATAATTATATCTTCTTCTAATTACACAAGTTTATCTAATGTTTCCTGGGTTATGCCTCTTTTTTTCATCTTTGTAATAGATGCAATGCACAAACTTGGTATCAAATAATCCAAGGGAACTACTACTTCATGTCCATACATCAATCTAAAGGTATTTTCTCTATTAGCTTTTTGCATGTAGTTCTATAATCCCATAACACTACTGATACCTTCAAGTACCAACCATCCTTTTTTACATTACAAATCTTGGCCAAGGAATTTTCCAATATCTTGTTAAACGCTTCTACTGTCACATTTTCTAGAGGATAATAATGAGTGTTTTTATGATGTTGTATCTCAAATTCTTCTATCATTTCCTGGATTGTAATATTGATGAAGTGAGTCCCCTGATCACTCATCAAAATTATTGGACATCCAAACTTTGTAATTATATGTTCCAATAAAAAGTGTGTTGCAGTCTCTAGGCTACAATCCTTCATTGTTGCTACCTCAACCCATCTGGTCAAGTATTCTATTGTTGTAATAATATATCTAGCTCCTGACCTTCTTGTTGGTGGATTAATTGGACCTACAAAGTCTACTTCCCATTTTTAAAACACTTGAAAAGTTACTTGAGGTCTCAATGGCATCTCATCCATCCTTGATGGCTTTCCAACTCTCTCATAGACATCACAATTCTGACAGTACTCCTTTGAATCCTTGTGAGTTGTCGGCCACCATAATCCTGCACTTTATACCTTATGCGCAATGGTTTTCCCTGCATAGTGTCCTCCAACAATGCCTTCATGTTCTTCTACTAAAACGATAGGTCTTTCATGATCCATAACAAATCTCCTCAAAATGTTTTCTTCTCCAAGCTTGTATAAATGACATGTAATCAATTGGTAGTCTGCAACTTTGACCACCAAAATTTTCTTCTATGTAGTATTAAATTACTTTGGTGCAAATCTTGTACTCCAAAACTTCATAATGTCAACAAAATACTCATCAACTGTTTGTAATGAATACAATTTTTCATCTGGGAATTTGTCTTCCAAATTACTGGTTTCTTCTCCATTAGTTATCCTGGATAAGTGATTTGGTCATCCATTCAATATTCCAGGATTCGCCACAAATTCAAATTCAAATCCTGAAAAAATAGTATCCATATGCATATTCCCCCTCCCCCAACAATGGCTTATTAATTAAATATCTAAGGGCAGAATGATCTATAAACATCTTGAAAATTTTCCCCAACAAATAATGTATAAATTTATGCAATGCATACACCATAGCTAATCCTTCCCTTTATGTAGTATTGTAGTTTTGTTCCGAATATGATAACTTCCTTCTTGTAAATGCTATAGGGTGATCTATATCACCTTCTCATGGTTGTGTCAATACTTCTCCTAATTCTATTGCAGATGCATACACATGCACATGAAATTCTTTTTCCCAATATGGAAACATTGAAATTGGCGTAGTAATAATATTCTCCTTCAAAATATCCAAACTCTATTCGCACTCTTCATTCCACTGATACTTAGTGTCCTCCTTTAGTAATTTCTCCATTGGCACAGTAATATGTGCATGTCCCCTTATGGAATTCCTGTAATACCCTATATTACCAAGTGTACTCTTCAACTGGTGCACTAATTTAGGTGGTTGTAAGTTCACTCTGACAACAATTTTAGCAGGATCAATTAGTAGACCCTGTTTACACACTACATTCCTTAACAAAATACCAAAAGGTGCATTGAAAATTCAATTCTTAATATTCAATGAATTCATACACTGTCTACACCTACCTAACATCAATCTTAATACTTCCACATGATCCTTCAGTACACTAAGCATTGTCCAATCATGCAATTAAACTTCCAAAAAATTGTGAATAAATTCCTTAAAGGTTCTACTACTACCATTGAAAAAATCGCAGGTGTATTATTCAACCCAAATGGCATAACTCTATACTAAAATGATCCCCATTCTATAGCAAATGTTGTATTGTGTCTATGTTCTAGTGCTATACCGATCTGATGATATCTTGAAAACCTATATGTAAATGAATATTCTTATTGACCTCCTACGTTCTCTATCACTTCATCTGTAAATGGGGTAGGAAAAGGATCATGTAGGCAAGCATCATTAAAATTTATCAAATCTACACAAATCTTGATTCCCCCTTTCTTCTTTTCCTGCACCACCATAGGGTTGATCCATTTTGATTCTTCCACAGGTTCTATGACACCAGCTTCTAACATCTTGTCAATTTCTTCCTTCACCTTCTACTTATACACTAGATTTAACCTGTAAGGTCTTTGTGTTATAGGTATAACATCTGGATTCAAAGAGATATTCACCTCTCCTAGTTCTCGTGTTAATCCCTTCATCTATGAAAATGTCATTGGAAACAAATCATTGTACTCAGGCAGTGATTCTATGATTCTTTCTATCATCTGATTATCCCTATAATCTCCAATGCTTGTAATCTTTGGGTTTTCTCTATTTCCAATGTTCACATTTTTTATCTTCAATGGTGCAATATAATCTTCTCAATCTAGGTTTGGACCTTCTACTTCCCTCTCTCCTTCAACTTCTGGGATTTGGATATTGTGCGGGTTTTATTTTGTTGGGTCTTCTTATTCTATAACATGATAACATGGTAACAGCTGTCAAATTGTTTGTTTCTTATGATATGTTGTCACAATATCCACTTCAGGTTCTTCAAAAATCATGTCTCTGACCACCTTCAATGATGTATCTATTTTCGGGCTTTCATGCTCAAAGGAAAATGTAACCATGAAATTTTGTTGCATTTCTTCCCATTCTATAGTTTCTCTGTATTGTTCTTCTTCTATGTACTAGTTCTTTGGAATGCCTTCTAACACTAGTATAAGAAAAGAAAATTTTGACTAAAAAAATGACTAAAAAATGCATATAAATGACTAAGCTTAGCCACATGACTAATAGTCATTTATTGTCGGTCATATATAATGCCACCAAATAAATGACTAAAAGAATTTAGTCATTTATTGGTTGTTCTGGTTGGTCACATTGGTTATAAATTTAGGCATTTATTTATTCATGTATTGTTGAAAATTGGTCATTTATTTAGTCATTTGTGTTGTCAAATGGTCATTTATTTAGTCATTTGTGTTGTCAAATTGTCATTTATTTAGTCATTTGTGTCATTGAATTCTGTCCATTAGTAATATATTATTCATTTGTGTCATTGATTTACATCCATTGGTAATATATTTAGTCATTTATTTCATTGATATCCATCCATTAGTAATATATTTTGTCAATTTTGTCACTGATTTATGTCCATTAGTCATATATTCAATCATTTGTTTCACTGATTTCTGTCAATTAGTCATATATTTAGTCGTTTTAATTATCATTTTTTGTCAACTAGTAGTATATTTAGTGATTGTTTTAGTCATTTGTTGTCATTAGTTGGTCATTTATTTAGTCATGGTAGTCATTTATTGTCGTCAACAAGTAATAAATTTAGTCAATTGTATTCAATGATTTCCTTCAATTGGTAGTAAATGTAGTCATTGTAATTATTAATTATTGTCATTTAGTAATATATTTAGTCATTTGTATTCACTGATTTATAGTTTAGCAGTAAATGTCCATTTATATGATATGAATAATTTATTGAATAACATAAATTGTGTCATGCAGAAATAAACATATTATAT
>JASDQU010817864.1:16507-35763 GCA_032191745.1 Picea mariana
AACGTTACTGCAAAATGAATGACCATATTAATTAAAATAGAAAATCGAATTAAACATATAATACTTCAATTTAGATGAAGGATGATTATATATATATAATGATAAAGTATTACAACATTATCACTGAGAGTTTCCAAGTCTGCAAATACACCACATAATAAAAGATTGTCGAACACACATTCAAACTACTACATAAAACATTGGGCCAAGTTGTCTAACAACTATGATAAAACCAACTATGTCATTTTTTGAAAATATATTAGTGGCCATCATGTGAATCTTCCTTCTATCTCTTTCAGATGGACATATCCTTCTATTTTGTCATAAAAAAGAAGGGGTATGCTTCTTGTGACCTTTATACTATTTACATTTGCATCTTCTTATTTGCTCAATTTAACTCCATGTATAATAAATAGTGAGTGAATCCACCAGATACCCACAGTCATACGGATCCAACATGTTTAATTTATCACCTTCTTGGAGTTTATGATCAACACAATTATGTAAACACAAAAATAAATACACATTAAATTGAGATATGAGAAATGATAAAACAACAATTATATTCTAATATTTAGCACTCACCTCAAGTTTAACACCACTATGAATGTATTTCACATGGTTTTCAGGTTCAACATGATCACTACCAATATTGAAATCAGGTAGTTTTCTCTCTAGATCGGGTATTATTCCTACTACTTTCATATAACTCTCTATGTGGTTTCATCATGCAAAAAAAAATACAACATTTAAAAATATGAATCAAGGAATGCAAGATAAAATAATTTATTCAAAAGAACATGTTAAGCATGAATAATGACAACACATTGGGACATGTTTCATGATTTGAAGAGTTTGAAATGGTGTTATAGCCTGCCATATTTTCACCAAGCCCTTGTCGCCATCCTTAGTTAAGACTGTTGAGTGGTGTGGCTTTTAAACACTGAAATATGTCTAGTTCCTCAGATGAATTTTATAGAAAACATCCTAAAAATGCTAATAAAATATTGATCCTACTAAGGAATTATATTGAGGGGAAAATCAATATATTATTTAGCCTTGACTAAAAATAAACTAAAACTTGTGCAAGCTCGACCTAATTTGGGATGAGCTTCATGGAAATTACATACTGATAGTATTTTATTTTAGCATAAAAGTGAATCCATTTCATTCATAGTGTGAAAGTGGCCCAAAGAAACTTCCTAGTGAAATCGTATTCCGCATACAAACATCGAGGATTAAAGGTTAGCCTCATTATTTTTATGTGAACCAATATTGACTCAGATCCTATAAAACTAAAAACTTCAAAATTACTCCATTATGATGTATTTTTAGTCATCCATATACATTCCAACTCTTATTTGTGTCCTACAAGATTATCAAAAGAAAAATATTCAAAGTGTTATTCTTGTTCTATAAAGCTAAACAATTCACACCACAATGACACACACTTACTTATTTATATATTTCCCAACTCTACCTTGGATATTTATACTTGTAGTAATTTGCAAACGAAATTGAGTCCTATAGGGTCTTGTTTATCTTTATAGAGAACCATAAAAAATTATAGAGAGGTTCTATACATAATTTTTTAGCTGTATGGTACTAAAATAGAGTTAGAAAATGGAAAAACAAATGAACTAGTCAATAGTTGTGCAACACCCGAATTGGAGATGGATGCTATGGAGAATTGTATGGCTATGGAGGATTGCAATTGCAATCAGAAAATAAACTGACCTACTGATCCAGATTTATGAGTGGAACAAAAGGAATAACATACTGAATACAATAACACATAGATATGAAGAAAAACAATAGATATACAATGAACAATAACTTCTATTGAATAAATAAAATAGGTTGAAACTATAAAATTGTAGAACTGAAAACAACTTTCTCAAATGGTGGTAGATATCATTGAGAAGAGATGTGGCTACTATGCGAATTCATCTAAGAATAATGATTACAATGAGTCTACAGAGGCCTTTTCAAAATTACTCATGAATGCCAAAACCCTAGAAATCCAAAAAACTAACCCTAGGAGATGAAACATCAAAAGTTATGTAGGTCCTGATGGATAAGTTGGTGCGTCAACTTCACAGGGTCGTAAATTTTGCATAAGACCTTCATTTTAGGTGCCTGATAGTGCGTTGGAAAGGTATTTTCTAGAAATACACATTATACTATCAAATTTGACTCCGTCTTCAGCTTATCTATGGGAAGACAAAAAAATACTTTTACGAACACAAAACGGTCCTGGAAGTATAGGAAGATGTACTGACATGAAAAATTTCAAAATAATCCAGTTCAATTAGTTGGGTAGCCACAAATATCCACCTAGAATATGTCCGGGCTTCAGACAACTCTGAAGTGTAGTCCACAGTTTCAAAGAATTATAGAAGAACATGTTGAACTAAATTTTTTCTAGAGGACCCAGTTGGAATAGGCGTGTGGCCACCAATATCCACCTGGATCAGTCCTCCCCCATTAAGAAGAAATGGTCTCAATTTCATTGAGTTCCCCCATCAGGTGAGGAAACTTCTATTGAATTTGGCTCTGGGTGAGCCACTTTCCTTGGTGTAGGAGTTTCCCTTCCTTGATAACCGTATAATGTTGGATCTTCTTCTGGCGAGTTCCCTTGACCTGTGTGTCCACTATATGATCAGTGGATGCATGTTCCATGCATTCAGGGTTGAGCTCTATTGGTTTTAACTATTCTATGATCTCTGAGGTGTCAAATAATGGTGAAACATATGGTCAAAGGAGGTCCACATTGAATATTGGGTGCAAGCCAAGGAAGGGTGGAGTGTTGAGCTCAAAAGAATTGCTACCCACAACCTCGGTGATAGTGTAAGGCCCATAGGGAAGTGGGAGGACCTTTCGATGGGGCCCTATAAGGTGCTCTTTCTGAAAATGTAACCAGAGCTTGTCTCCCACCTGAAACTGGTGCGATACCCGGTGTTGATCATGGAACTTCTTGTACCTAGAATTGGATTTATGCAAAATATCATGGAATTGTTGGTGGATGTGTTGAATCTATTCAATGAATTTGGTGGTGTTGTTGGCCTCAGACTGAACATGGGAAGATTTTTCATGTGTGGTTGCAAGAGGTAGTGCAACATCAATGGGACCTAAGGGTTGGAATCCCAAACCTGCGTGAAATGGGCTATGGTTGGTGGAAGTATGGAGATCCCTTTTGTATTTTTGTTGAACATAGGGAAGAATCTCATCCCATGTACATGGATTTTTAGAGTTGTACATGCGTGGGATGTGCACAGTAATACAATTGACGACCTCTATTTGGTGATTGTTTTAGAGGTGGAAAGAAGTGGATTTAGTGAGCTTGGTGTCCAACATTGAGAAGAGACTTGACCAAAATGTGTTGAGGAACTTGTTGTCCCGATATGAGGTGATGGTATGAGGTATCCCAAAATGGACTCACACTCATTCGAAGAAGATTTTGGCAATATCTGCCACTGTGATGCTCTTCTTGTATGATGTGATAACTTCCATCTTCAAAAATTGATCAACCACCACAAATAAAAAATCATTGTCGTGCTTGGTGGATGGAAGGCCATACATGTAATTCATCTAGATGGATCACAAAGGCCTCTTGAGAGTAGGAAGAGGGGTTTATAATCATTGTTTCTTGATGGCTGGCTTGGAAATGGAATAGGTAGTGAAAGATATGATATACTTGTTGACATCTTGTCGAAGTTTTGGCCAATAAAAATGTTTCTGTAGAATGACCATCCTTTTCTCCATACCAAAATGTCTTTCCATCTTACTATAGTGATCCTCCTAAATAAACTTTGCATGCTCTCTTATGGGAACAAAAAGGTGGACCAGATGGCATAATAGTCCATCTTGGATGTGAAAATCAGTGACATTCTCTCCTATACCCAAGAGATCATAGGTGGTGGCGAAGTCAGGTTCATGCCGATAAAGCTGGGGCCACTCAAATTAATCATGCCCATAGGAATGGAGCACTATGGTGAGTGAAAAAATGGGAGGGCGACTGAGGCAGTCATCGACACAATTTGTGCTCCCTATTTTATACTTGATGTTGAGATGGAACTGATGTAGTTATGTGGACCACTTTTAATGGTGGTTGTT
This sequence comes from Picea mariana, assembly GCA_032191745.1. NCBI lineage: Eukaryota > Viridiplantae > Streptophyta > Pinopsida > Pinales > Pinaceae > Picea > Picea mariana. Next base: position 20,624 of record JASDQU010817864.1, read on the forward strand.
ATGCAACTTCCCCCATGTCTGTATGAACTACAGATCCTTGTGATCAGTGTGGATGATTGTCTCCTTTCCCATAATACAATTTATCCATTGATGGGAGGCTTGTACAATGGAATACATTTCTTTGTCATAGGTGGGGTAATTACACACAATATCTCAGAGTTTCTCACTATGATATGCTACTAGATGGCCATGCTTAGTAAGAACTGTGCCTACAACATAGTCAGAGGCATCAGTCTCAATCTCAAATGGTTTTTGCGGATTAGGAAAGGAGAGTACTAGAGCTATGCTCAAGCAATGCTTCAGATCATCAAATGATTGATGTTATTCCCGCCCCCATGTGAACTTTTCCTTGCCACCACCCTTGTTTATTTAGATGAGGGCCCATGAAATATGGGATAACCCCAACATGAACCTTCAGTAGAAGTTGGAAAGTCCCAAGAAGCTCTAAAGCTCGGTTAGTGTGGTAAGGGATGGCTATTCATGAATGACTTGGATCTTAGCTAGATCCACATGTACCCCATGCTCATAAAAAATGTATCCCAAGTATTGGACCCTGTTCATGCCAAAGGATCATTTTTCCAAGTGGGCATATAGCTTGTGTTGCCGCAGAGTGACAAAGACCAGTTGAATATGTTGCATGTGCTCCTCCCAAGTTCTGTCGAAGATGAGGATGTCATCCATATATATCACCACAAAAGAGTTCGTGAAGGGTCTCAATACATCATCCATCAGTCTCATGAAATTGGTTGGTGGATTTGTTAAGCCAAAGGGCATGACCATCCATTCAAAGAGACCTTCTTTAGATTTGAAAATTGTCTTCGATACATTAGCTAGTCTGGTGGGAACCTAGTGGTATCCAAACTTTAGCTCAATCTTGTTGAAGAAATTTTCCCCCTTAATTTGCTCAAGAAGGTCATTAATTCGGGGAATTGGGTACCAGTTCATGAATGTGATTTTTTTGAATTCTCTGTAATCAATGCAGAGCCACCAGGTCCCATCTTTCTTCTCCACTAGCACAATGAAGCTTCTACAAGGGGAGGAGTTGGGTCGAATGTGTCCCTTTTGAAGCAGCTCTTGGATCAGGTGCTTGATTTCCTCATTTTCCATCAATGAGCGATGATATACTGGTCCATTAGGCAGTGGTGCACTAGGGGTTATATCGATTGGATGTCTCTATACTCCATGATCCCATCCACTTTCACAGATGTGGAAGTGACCTTATGCTTACTACGAGCATAGATCACAAAGAAAAGGAAATTCCCTATCTGTGAAATGAACTTACTGCATTTCTGAGTAGAGATTAAAGAAATAGTGGTACACGACACTACCTATGGTATCTTTAACAATTTTATACCCAAAGTAATAATAATATTGCGGGTTCTAGAATCATACACAACATGTAACTTCCACAAATATGGATATCCTAAAAGAACATAACAAAAATCAAGGGGAGAGATATCACACAATACCTCATCTTTGAAAGGATTGATGTTGTAGGGAAGATGACATTGTTGGTTGACATGAATATCTCATCCTTGGAGAAGCCAACCAACGGTGTAGGGATGTAGGTGTGGTGTTATCAATAGTTCTATCCACTGGACGACCTCTACTAAAATTGAGTTCTTCTGACTATTGCTATCAACAATGAAATGCAATGGAGTCCTCTTTACCCACATCTGTGAGTCAAAGGGACATTCCCATTCCTTTGGTTCTTTTGGTTTTCTTGATTGGAATTTGGTGGTTGAGACAGTAGCACTGGGTTTGACATAGATGATCTACTTCCCAGTTTTTATCTTTGATTCAAAGTCAAAACATGCCTCTGACTTGGAAGCTTTCATCTCATCCACCAGTGACTACTTGGAGCAACATTCTCCAACATTTTGCCAAGGGTTTTTATGGTATTCACACTATTTTCCCGTGTCCTTCTTTGACTTCTCATTACCCTTCTTAGGTTGTGGCTTGGACTGGTTTTCCTGAGAGTGAAAATCTTTGATATATCCCTTGTTTTTTGGGTTGGGGCCACCTTTTCCCTATTTCAACTATGAGGAGTTTGCAGATCCAAAATCTCACCTCTTCTTCTTAAATTTTTTCTTGATATTCACAGTATATCTATAAGACACATCTAATGATGCGATGTCCAGGAAACTCATTTATGTTTGAATATATATATGTAGAAAATTGAAATATTTGAGCACCATAAGTTGTTCAAATTCTTTGATACGCAATTTGGTGCGCAAGGTATGGAGAATATTGGTGAAATATAGTACTGTCTTGTCCCTTTCCTCAAGCAGTGTGGTCCATCTTGTGCACTGGTCATCATAGCTTCCAACAAGGTAGTATCGTTCTTTAATGGAATCTCTGAATGAATCCCATGTGGGGGAATCCATAAACATTGTAGATTCTGTTATGAGGGAAAAACTCTCTATAGCCAAGGGGTTATCCCTTCAACTAGCAAGATCCCTAGATACGAATAAATCCACAGAAATATCTCTGATGCTAGGCGAGTATATAGGGGTTATCCCTTCAACTAACTTCATGTGACCTCGTGATTAACTCTAGTGTGAGCGGAGCCTCCTGATATTACCAATTATACAATGGGCTTCTCAACTCCCTGTCTTAGACACATATGTTGATTTAATTTCCTTGGAGAAGTGTACTCACAAAATCCTATTCCAAGGCACTAAATCCTAGACTAGTTTGTGCAACCTAAAAATAAAATCGTGTCTAATCAATTTTAGTTTTAAAGCATAAATTTTATTGGTCGTGATTACTCAAAAAGGTATGGAAGAAAAACTCATGATGTTATGACTCTGAAAGAATATAAATATGAATATAATTCAAAGTCTATCTTTAACTTTTCAATGAATGATATGCTAATAAAAACAATGCAATTTTCAATTTCAACTCTGCAAATTCAGAAATAAAATGCAATCTTTAGCTAAATGTACTAAGTTAATGATAACAGTTCAAAGAAAAAAATGTTAACCAATGCAAAATGCCTATATTTTTGTATTTTCAATATATTAAAGAGAAAATGCATGGACTGGGAAGAACCCTGATATAAACAATTCTACTAGGTATAAGCAAAACAATTCAAGCAGAAAGTCAAGCAGCCAAGCAAACAACCCAGGGTTCAAGGAAAAATAAAAAATGAAAAACAATGAGAAAGACGACGTCCATAAATTCAACTTCCAACAGGCTTCCTGTCAACCCAGAGAATCTCAATAGACACTAAAGAGACCTAAGAAGGCTCAACACACAACAAATCTCACCTGGCAGTCACTAAACCAAGCAAACAAGCCTGTAAAAGTGGTATACGTGACTGTTCAGGAGAATAGTGCATATATACACATCTTGCAGAGAGGCAAAAAGGAGCATACAAGATTTAAAACAAGGCCAGGAAAGAGCAAAAGGCTAGAAACTCAGACTCAGAGTGAACAGAATCTGTCAAGCAGTGATGTGATAAGAAACACAAAGAGAAAAGAGCAATGCAAGAAGAAAAATACTTCAACCCTTAGAAGGAAGATCTATTGCTAGTGGAGTCGCCATTTCTGTTACAAGGGAAAAACTCTCTATGGCCAAGGGTAAACCACAATAGACAGTTATGACTGCATAAATCAACTCAATTCCATCATATGTTATATATACTAATGTGCAAGACAAGATAGACGCCTACCTTGATCCAACGTTCGATGATGTTCCACCATTGAGAACTTCGACCCAAAGTTTTATACCTGGAAGAAGTTCTTAACAAACAAGTAGAGCAAGTATATAGTGATAATAGAAAGGGGTTAGCACATCAGATAACATAATCCATTAATGGACATTACAAACATGCTCATGGATAATAATCAAATATTTGCACGATATCAATAGGACATGAAAGGAGTATTTATATTAATAATTGATGAACATAAGTGACAACATTATAGACTTCTGTTTCGGCACGGTTCAAAACCAAGAAACCAAGTTCATTCCAAATGGGTCTCCACCACTTCACTCCTCCACCAAAGGCAAGCTTGAATGAGAGAGACAATGAGGTTCTCTCAACAATAAGGAAAGAGCTTTGGGGATGAAAACTGTGTTCAGACTTGAGGGACAAAGGGATGCACACTCAATATGAAGTAATTTCTCCAGAGTAACTTTTCTCTCAAAGTTGAATTCTTTCTCCCCTTTTCCATAGCTCAAAATTGTGCTCTTATAGCCTTCTAAATGCAACTGAAGGGGTGAGTTGGAACATTTCCAGTATATGGAAAGCCAAGGATCAAAGATCTCCTATCGTGAAATGGAAACCTAACACTATTTTTTTATTTTCTGGCACAAATCCTGATGTAAATGGGTTGTAGTGGAGCACCATGCATATACACATCTTGCATAACAGATAGGGAGCGTATATATGGAAAAATGTATATTTTTAGCTCTGGATTCATCAAAAAGGGATGACAATTCTGCATAGGGAAATGGAAAAATGTCCTCTGTGCAAGATAACAATGGTGAGGAAAATATTGCTATAACATATTCCTCTATGGCCCTTTTATCAGAGTAAGTATCCCACCAGTCCTTAACATGGGGGGTGACCTTGAGGAGTGCAAAAGCAATCTTTTCCCTATTAGAAAAATTGTGGATCGAAAAATACCCTTAGATAAGATTCATCCATTTATCTACAACATATGAATCTATAAATCCTTAAAATAATGGAATAACAAAATTTACTTGTACCTTGAAGGGGGTTGCATGGCCTCTTGATGAATATGTGTCTCATGTGGGAAGCCGTCGAAGGATCTATGCAAATTTTTCCATCATTTCATTCCTTTATCGCGTAAGGGCTTACTCAAAAAATATTTTAAAAGGATATCTTGCTCGATCATATTTCTTCTCATCCCCCATGGGTTTTTGTCAGGCCCATCATGGACGATATTGCAAAGGCTCGACTGGTTCAAGTCCAAACTTCTTGTACCCAGATCTTGTCAGGGACATGCACAAAGAAAAACTATGATCCAGACTACTCTGATACCACTGATCCAGATTTATGAGCAGAACAAAAGGAATAATAGGCTGAACACAATAAAAAAAAGATAAGGAGAACAACAACAAATATCTAGAAAAGAAAAACTTCTATTGAATAAATAAAATAGGCTGAAACTGTAAAATTGCAAAATTGAAAAAACTTTCTCGAATGGTGGTAGCTATCTCTGAGAAGAGATGTGGCTACTACGTGCATCCATCTAAGAAAAATGATTATAATGAGGCTCCATAAGCCTTTTTAAAATTACTCATGAATTCCAAAACCCTAGACATCCAAAATCCTAACCCTAAGAGATGAAACACAAAAAGTTATGTGGGCCTCAATGGGTAAGTTGGTACCTCAACTTCTCGGGGTCGTAACTTTTGCATATGACCTCCATTTTAGGTGCATGATAGCCATTGGAAAAGTATTTTTGAGAACTACACGTTATTCCATCAAACTTTGACTACATATATAGTTTGATTGTGGTAAGCCAAAATAACACGTTTTTGAGCTGTAAAATGACCCTGGAAGTACAAAAAGATGTACTAACATGAAAACTTCCGAAATAATCCAGTTGGGTTAGGTGGGCAACCACCAATCTCCACATAGAAGCTGTGTAGGGATTCAGATAGCCCCAGAGTGTAGAACCCACAATTACAAATAATTATAGAAGAATGTGTTGAACTAAAAACCCTCAAGAGTAGCCAGTTGGAATAGGTGGGTGGCCACCAATATCCACGTGGATCACCTACAATAGTGAAAAAAAAAATTAAATTGAAGATGGATTTTTAAAATATTTGTTTAGTTGTACAAAACTCATTTTGGAGTTGTGATTCACATGGACAATCCAATCTATAACCTATTTTAGAACCAGAATTGGATAGGGTTCATAAATAGATTTGTTTAGATATATGGAACTCATATTGGAGTTGGGATTTGCCCAAATAAACAAGTTAAGTTAAAATAATGAATAGGAACCAAAATTGGAAATGGGTTATGTGGAGGTTTATTTAGTTGCATAGATTCACCTTACTTGGAGTTGAATTTTGCACCAGCCAAACTACAATATAAATTATTCTCTGAATTAGATATAGGTTCTTTCTAGAATATGGTTATGTTGACATCCTTAGACATAGGGAATGCTCTCTCTTCACGACACACAAAGATAGATTAATGGGCTTTTATTGCTCACGTCCATTGCAAGTGGTTTTATTGAATCCTTTTGAGGAGGGTGATTTGGAAAGTGCATGGGATCACGTATATTGTCATGAGTAAAATAACTAACAAATAGATTGGGATCACTGACATTGTCATGAGTAAAATCATTAACCGATAGATTGTGATGATAAAAAATTCAAAATATGTTATTTTAAACTTCCCAAGCCATTGTGAAAATGTGAGTGCCTAATAAACACATGACTATTTTTAATCCTAGATACTTTCCAACTCAAAATCAATGTAGATTTATTTACTACTACATAACCCCATTGGAATCTGACTTTGCTTAAGCAACCCTACCAACATAGTCTAGGATGGAAACATGAAGTTTTTATTTTGATATACAAGAGAAGGCTTGTGTTCCCTATAGGCTATGACAATGTGAAAGAAAACTCACAATAAAGTTGCAGTAACACAAATGATTTTAAACAAGAGCTCCTACATCCTACAATAAATAACAATAGTTAAAAGAAAAAAAATAAGTCTTTCCTAAAATAAATCTATTTACCTTGAGGATGTCTGGATTGAGAAAATTGGGTCCTCTCGAAGTCTCCATAGTCAAATTACCCTCCCCAATCATATTGAGGATTCAACAGTCTCATTCATGCAGAACTCCTAACAATAAGCACTCTATCCCTATAACTCTTTCCATATATCCTTCACTCACTAGATAAGGAATTACCAACGTGTGTTTAGATCAATATAAGCAACATCAATCATCATGGTTTAGAACAAAAAATCATTTAATCTCAAGACAAATTGATTCTTTTTTATGAGATGAAAAGTTTATCATTGAGCGTTGAAATCATATAATTTAATGGGGGGTTGAGATCAGAAAGAAGGGATCCAGGAATATATAGGGACATATTAACTATTACAACAATTATATTCTAATAGTTAGCATATGATTTCACTCACATGTCAAAGTTCAACACCACTATGAATCTCCTACACATACTTGTTGTATTCATCATTATCACTATCAATATAATTGTCATCATGATGTTTAACTTTATCTTTGGAAGCTCTATTGTCAAGATGGCCTTTACCTTTTAGTGTTTCTTTGCTATAATTTATCCACATTTACCATTCAAATAATATCAAGTAAATAACATTGCAAGATATAAACTTTACTCAATAATAACAACTTAAGCATAAGAAATTACGACAAAACATTGGGACCAATTAACTATCACAACAACAATTTTATTACCTCAAATTCGACACCACTATTAATGTCATGTACATGCTCTTCGACTTCATCATGATCAATATAAATATTAACAAAAGATTGTACTGCAGGCTTGCAAGCTCTGTCTAAATGAAGGCATTTTCCTTTTCCCATTGATTTATCAATATAATTGCTTTGCATGTGGTTTAACTATCATGCAAAAAAAAATACAAACATTTAAAAGTAGAAACAAACTGTCTCCAATGGACATGTTATCCTTTTCAAACAATGGAACAACATAATTGCAACCATAATTGGCATAAATGTAATAAAACAAGTACAAAAGATGAATCATTTCACGGGTTCATCCATCAGTCAAACTAGTAGAGTTTTTTCTTCATGAAAAAAAACCTATCTCTTCCTATTAATTTAGAGAATCAAAGAATACAATTTACATGTCAAATACAAACCTGACTTTACTAAGTAGTGTTGACTTCAATAATGAAGGAAAATCGAATTCATCTTCAAACACAAGATATACTAGGCTAGTTGAATAATTAGAAATTTGTAGGTCCATGCACAAATAGTTTAGGGTTACGTAATAGTACACATATAGCTGCATATTAATTGTGCACTATAGTTTATACTTTGGATTTCTAGGCATGGATTGCAAATAAAGAATATCATTTCCAACTAGGTTTAGTTGTGAAAAATCATCTACCGAGGCATTGTCAAGTTAATTATGTCATACCTAAATCATATAAGCCACTTTCTATCCTATTATGCACTAAAGAGATAGAGTTCAAAGTATGGTAAAAGTGCAAAAATGTTTTGAAAGCATACCAAAAAATGTACAATATATTATTCACAAACATTTTGTGTAGGTAATGTTGTGTTGATTCCTTTTGGAGTTTGAAACTTTTCAAGAAAATGAAATCATATTCAGATCTGCTCAAATCATCATGAATTCAAATATATAACATGGTAGTTGAATAATTGTAATTTCATGCAAAAATAGTGTAGGCTTCCTAGTGCTACTAAACATAACCACACTAATTGTAGACTATAATCAATACATAGGGTTTCTAGGAACGGATTTCAAGTTTAAGGCTTATATTTAGAACTAAGATTGACTATGATAAAAGATCAATTCATGCATAGTCTAGTTAATTATGACGTATTTTAACCATATATGTTGCTTTGGTTCCTGGGATATCCTAAAACCGTTGAGAGTCAACATTAGAGTAGTACCAAAACTGATAAGAGAGAAAATAAATTTTGTAAGCATATTGGCAAATGTAGAATGTAAACTCCCTATTGTATTATTCAGAGACATTTTATTATGGTAATGTTATGTTGATTCATTTTGGGGTTTGAAACTTGTTAGGAACATGAAATCATATTTGAATTTTGTTGAAAATTGAATTTGTAGTTTGGAAGTAGATAAAAAAACACTTTAGTTATTTTGTACTTGTTGTTCATGTTTGAGAAGGTACCTAGTATATGAGATACTCTCGAATATGTTTAGAAGATGCATAGACTACTTTTTGAGTTTCCAATAGTTGAAGCCAAACCTTAATTTTAATGAGTGTCCACTTGTGACTTTCATCACATTTCGGTGGGGTGACATAAGTTTTGCTTAGTTGAATCAGATGGTAAATGGACAATGATGATTCCCTAATGAATTTTGAGCACATTTGAGGGACTTCTATATTGTAAAACAACAATAAGAGAACTTGTGGGCATGTTTATGGCCTCAAACAACCCTAAAATTTCACTTGTTCCTGATTCTTGGTTGACTATAGACCAAAAACAACAGTCTGTGACACACTTCAGCCTTGGAAAGACAAGTTTGAGCATTATTGGAGTGGTTATGGGTGTGAAGAGAGCACTTCTATGCATTAACAAGAAGTTCCGAGAATTATTTGAGACTTTCCATGCCATCCCCAAGATTCCTTATCAAATCTAGCCAGTTATAGAGATCGTAATAGTAGCAAAGGGGCTCCAACCCCAAGTTCGGATGAGTTCTAAGCATCATTATAATCATAATATGAGGCAATCCCCTCAAGAGTAGCCACAAAAAATAATGTTTGGACACTTTTATGAAGTCATGGGCTAAAGACAACAATGAAACTCCAAATATGGCCATGGTTAGGATCAAAGTAGAAATTAATATCATGTATAGCATTTTTTTAAGTAACTTTAAGCATAGATGACCATAAAACCACCATAAATCATCCCTAAAACAACATGTTGCAGTAGCGGATCTCAATTTTGGTCACTTCTTATCCGTCAAACAACCTTCTCCTTCAATTATGGGCATATTGCAACCCTAAGAAAGCGATGAATAACATCACAACTTTCCCCTTTGGAGTCTTGGGAACACTAGAAGGAATTTTGGGCAGTCTTTAAGGGTAATTCAGCAGTAAGGGCACCATGAATCAATTGACACTACTTTGTTCCAACCAGATTCTTTATACAATACCATGATGGAAGGCAACTATTCCCCAATCCTATCATTTTACGAAACCAATTTTACAATATAATAAGAAGAAGTTCTTGTAGATGGCTCTCAAGTTGTTGTTGGCACTCTTTCAGATTCAAAACATACTTGATACTTAAAGGTAGAATATAGAGAGATGATTCTAGAAACAAAGGATGGTTCTACACAGTGTAAGGATCAAAAGGCATAAGAAGAAGAAGGCATGTCCACAGGGAACTAGATTTTATTAGAGGTTTAATTGAGTGCACTAATTCTCAAAAAGAGAGTGTGAGAAAGAGCACTTGAGAGTTCACTGTAAATGTAATAGATTGAGTGGAAACAAAAAAAATCCTATAACTTCTAGATCAATTTACAAGCACAAAAACTAGTCAAACAAGAAGAAATGAGATACAATAGATTGCTTTACAAGAAGAAATGGAATACATGTTCAAAGAAGAAGAAATGAGATCGACAGAGCCTCTTGCCTCAATTGAATCAATGAATTTATGTTCATTCCATGCAAAGACTATAGGCTTAACAAAGGCAACCTACTATGAAATTGTCTCATTGAGACCTTGAATGAAACTCATTACATGTTGGTAATGATCAATCGATTTGACATCATTTGTAATGTATCTTACTAGTCTTATTTTACCTCCAACTAATGGCTGTGAATTCTCTGTCGACACTCTACTTTTCCACTTTATCTTACTATCATATTTACTAGAATATAATGTTTCCATATAATGGACAATGTCTTCTGCACCTGGCTCTCTGTTACTATTTTCCACCTAAAAGACATTGTCAATTTTCAACATAGTTAGTTCAATAAAGAAACCAAAATAAATGACAATTTAAATTCAACCAAAAAAGAAACACTTACTGTCAATTTGTTTATTTCCGCATGCAACTCGCCTCGACCAAATGTATATGGATCCCTAACATTATCTTTGTTTCCATTCCTTTGTTCCTCTTTGTCAAATATTCTTCGAAACACATAGTTTCCTTCAACGCCTCCCATTGTTTGGGAGATAGAGTGGATTTTGTCATGTTTTTTCCTTTCATGATTAATTTTCTGCAATTATATTTATAATTGTTCATCAAAGTTCTCATATTTTCCTTATAATAGTTTCTATATATTTTCTGATCAATAGTCTCAAAAGAATTTTCCATTTGTTGCATAAACATTTCCACAATTCATGGATCTTGATCTAAAAAAATTGATTTACAAATATCCAAATGATCCTGACATATTGTTCCCAACTCCAAGGCCCACCTCGCTGCATTTTTCCCAATGGGCTCACCATCTTTTGACACCTCAAACAAGAATGGTTTCTTACCTTTAATTTTTCTTTCTTTTCCATTCCTCTTTATACATCTATACAATCCTTGACTCAATCTTTTTCTTTTAACAAAAGAGGATACATATTGTGAACCACTAACAATATTTTTGGCTAATTCAGCTTCATCAAAAGATGCAACAAGTGAATTTTGATGCACAACAGATGTAAGTTTTATCTCTTCATGACTTGCATTAACTAGAACACAATTCTCCTTGGCCACATCAGGTGTGGAAGTAGGTAGTTCAGTACCAGTATTTATAGATGTTCCTTCAAACATGTCCTTAAGTTTTGCATAAATGATCTCCACACTTGTTCTTCCTTTTTTCTCATGTTGATCAATAATCTCTTTTAAAAATTTTGTTAATAAATCATCACATTTCACAACACCATGTGCTATATCAACCTCCACATCAACACATTCTATGTCAACTTGCACACCATGACCAATATTATTTTTATCAACTATATTTCTTGGATTACAAATGTGTTGGCTTCTATAAGCTGGTGGCGTTATATCTTTACTTTCCCTTTATTTTTTCTCCACTTTTTCTGTGCCTGCAACTTTTTATTTCCTACAAAAAAAAACAAATATCATATTATGTCTTATATACATAAATTTCTTTCCTATAAAACATTAAACACTATTAAACAAATAATATACTACTTAAGTGGATTAACAACTTGCCTAGTTTTCAAACTAGGAGATGATAAATATTCATCATTCTTGGTCACATTTTCTCTACGAAAGTACTCATATTCTATCAACTTTTTTGCATTATCGTTGTCATCTAAATTGTGCCTCAATGACTTTTTCTTCATATCCTGAAGTCCAAATAAACAATAGTATATAAATCAGCCACTTGAATCAACAAAACAACAGTGGAATATGAGTTTGAATATTAGATTTTACAAATGCATGTGCTCAAAATTTAAGTGCACAAGTTAAATAACATATCCCTCTTAAAATAAACCCTTGAAGTGTTTCTTATATAACTTGAAATCAATGGTAAATAAGTAAATTTATGCTAAAGGCATGTAAATAATTTTATGTAAAGTTACTATGCCTCCAACTTAAACCACATGTTATGCATTTCTATAAATTAAAATTGTATTCAATATCTATGAATTCTAATAATACATTACATTTAGCACATCTAGACTTTCTCTTCCTTTTTACCATGTTGATCAATAATCTCTTTTAGAATTTTTGCTAATAAATCATGATGTTGCACAACACCATGTGCTATATCAGCCTCCACATCACCATGTGCTATATCAACTTGCACACCATGACCACTATTATTTTCATCAACTCCATTTGTTGGATCACAAATGCATTGGTTTCTACGAGTTGGTGGCACTATATCTTTACTTTCCCTTGATGTTTTCTCCACTTTTTATGTGCCTGTGTGTTTTTCTTTCATATAGAAAAAATAAAATATGATATTATGTCTTATATACATAAAGTTATTTCCTATAAAACATTAAACACTATTACACAAATAATATATTAACAAGTTGCATGTTTCTCAAACCAAGAGACAAAAAACATTCATCATTCTTGGTCACATGTTCTCTACGAGAGCGCTCATATTCTATCAGCTTTTCTACATTATGAATGTCATATAACTTGTGTCTCAAGGAATTTTTATTCATATCTTGAACTCCAAATAAACAATAGTGTATAAATCATCCACTTGAATCAACATAACAACAATGGAATATGAGTTTCAAACTTAGATTTTATTAATGCATGTGATAAAAAATTAAGTGCACAAGTTAAATGAAAAATGCCTCTTAAAATCATCCCTTGAAGTGTTGCTTATATAACTTGAAATCAAGAGTAAATAAGTAAATTTATGCTAAAGGCATTTAAATCATTTTATGTAAAGTTACTATGCCTCTAATTTAAACCACTTGCTATGCATTTCTATAAATTCAAATTGTATTCAACATCTATGAATTCTAATAATACATTACATTCAATGATAAATTGCACCATACATATAATGAGAGTTTAAGTGACAATATTACTAGTTAAGGTGATGAATCATCATCATAATCATTCGCATTGCCACCAGGGTTAGAATCCTAATCACTCCTATGTGCATCTTCTTGATTTTCTTCATCATCCTCACATTAGGCATGCAATACATTTTCTCTTCCAATGTTTTCGTAGGTAATCATAGTCTCTTCTTCAATCAATCTATCATCATCTTCAACCACTTCTTCAAATGTTTCTTGTAATTTGTCATATTTCCCATCAATAATTATATCATAAACTTCCATGAATTTTTTGTTTCGAGAGAGACTCTATTTGAATGACATATGACCATCTTGGGATTCTTACATCATCAATTAGATATGATTGGTTAACTTGAAGAGTATAGATATATGGATCACTAGTCTTTGATAAAAATTATCGTATATTTGCACGTACAAATGCATACTCGTCAAGTTGTGTTGCAGATAGTTTGACCCACTTACATTTTAATAATATAGGACTATTTTCACCATAATCAACTTGAATAATTTATTGGATGAATCCAACATAAAATTTCTTCAAGTGGGAGATATAAGTCTAAGAATAAAGAACTCCTACAGTCTCTGGAGAAAAGGTTATGTTGTGGCATCAAAGACTGAGGCATATTGGAGAGAAGGGTATTCGACTACTACATGGTAAAGGTATGGTTAAAGGTATGCCTAACTTCTCTATGGATTTTTATTTCTGTGAACATTGTCTATATGGGAAGCATAATCGGGTAAGATTCCCCTATGGTGTAATGAGGGTAGAAGGAATTTTACAGCTAGTTCTGATCCACATGGATACCAGTGGCCACCCACCTTTTCCAACTGGCTCAAAACAGTTTTATGGCAATTTTGGTAATTTACTATTTTTAGCAGTTTTCACTTCCGGAGCCGTTTTGAGGCCCTAAACGATGTTTTTTGGGAAAACAAATTTGTAATATCAAAGGTCCTTTGATATTGCAATTAAAATGAATCTCCTTGATAATACCTTTCCAATGGGCTATCATATGCCTAAAATGGATATCGTATGCAAAAGTTACGACCCCGGGAATTTGATATACTAACTTACCCAAATGGGGCCCACATGACTTTTGGCGCTTCATCTCCTAGGGTTAGGTTTTTGGATGTCTAGGGTTTTTGACATTCCTTCTTATTGTAAAGAGGACTTCAGAGTCTCATTGTAATTATCTTCTTGTGAATGAGCGTAGCCTTCACATATCTTATCAGAGATAAGCCGCCACCATTCCAGCAAGCTTGTTTTCATTGCATTTCATAGTTTTTAGCTTATTTTGTTATTGAATAGAAAACCAGTTTTGTTGTATCTCTGTTATTTTTTGTTATGCACATGTTAATAATCTGTATTCATTTCATTCTTCTTTTAAAATATGGCTCATTGGTATCAGAGCGATCTTCTCCTTGTCATCTTAATGCATGTCCCCAACGAGTTCAGAGTACAAAGAGTTGGGTCTCGAGCTTGTTTCTCTTGAGGACAAAATCTCTGGCATGCCCAAGAGACATCTCATGGAAGGAGAAAAAAAATATGACAGGACAGGAGATCCTTTCAAACTGTTGATTGAGGAATCCCTCACGCAACAAAGGAACGATATGATGGATAGTTTCATGCAAATCCTTCAGTGGCTACCAATAAGTGACACATCTTCTTTGAACAGAGGTGTCGCCCCCTTCAAGGTACAAATAAACTTTGATATTCCTATATTTGAAGTTCATATAGATGAAGATTCTATAGACAAGTGGTTGAATCTACTAGAAGGGTATTTTTCTATCCATAACTTTTCAAATAGAGAAAATATTACTTTTGCGCTCCTCAAAGCCGTTCCCCATGTCAAAGATTAGTGGGAAACTTTCTGTGAGAAAAAGGAAACAGAGGAA